>JAJPUD010009879.1:35301-69266 GCA_023553655.1 Myrmecobius fasciatus | reverse complement strand
ATCATTTTAAGGAAAAGCCCATTTATTCCTATACTCTCTAGTGTTTTTAATAGGAAAGGGTGTTGGATTTTATCAAAGGCTTTTTCTGCATCTATTGAGTTAATCATACGGTTTTTGTTAGTTTGGTTATTAATATAATTAATTATGCTGATAGTTTTCCTAATATTGAACCAGCCCTGCATCCCTGGTATAAATCCTAGTTGGTCATAGTGTACTATCCTGGGGATGACTTTCTGTAATCTCATTGCTAAAATCTTATTTAAAATTTTTGCATCAATATTCATTAGGGAAATTGGTCTATAGTTTTCTTTCTCTGTTTTCACCCTACCTAGTTTAGCTATCAGCACCATATCAGTCTCATAGAAGGAATTTGTCACTATACCTTCTGTCCCTATTTTCTCAAATAGTTTGTATAGTATTGGAATTAATTGTTCTGTGAAAGTTTGGTAAAATTCACATGTAAATCCATTTGGCCCTGGAGATTTTTTCTTAGGGAATTGGTTAATAGATTGTGATTGGTGAATTCTTTCAAGGGTGATTTTGCCTTCTGATTCTAGTCTCAGGGCAGTTTATTTTCAGGATTTCCTGGAAGATAGTGTTTAGAATCTTTTTTTCATCATGGCTTTCAGGAAGTCCAATAATCCTTAGATTGTCTCTCCTAGATCTATTTTCCAAGTCAGTTGTTTTTCCTAGGAGATATTTCATATTTTCTTCTAATTTTTCATTTTTTTTGTTTTTGTTTGATTGATTCTTGAAGTCTTATTGAGTCATTTACTTGCATTTGTTCAATACTTATTTTTAAAGTGTTGTTTTCTTCAGTTACCTTTTTAAGTTCCTTTTGTAAATGGCCAATTGAATTTTTTTTTTCATTGCACTCTTTTTCCACTTCACTAATTTTATTTTTCAATAAATTGGTGTCTTTTTCATATCTCTTTTGCAGGGCATCATATCCTTCTTGCAAGATATTGTATCCTTCTTGCACTGATTTAAATTTATTTTCCCATTTATCCTCCAGCTCTCTTATGAGGTTCTTTATGCAATCTTCCAGAAAGGCCTTTTGAAAAGGGGACCAGTGATGGTCCTTAATAACTTGCTCTGGGGTTTTGTCTAAAGGAACCTCAGGATCTGGGGTTATCCCTTCTTTCTCTTGATAAAAGCTGTCTATGGTGAGAGCTCTCTTTTGCTTCTTCATTTTTTAGGACAGCGTGGATGTCTCTTTAAAGCTCGGAAAAAAATGGTGGCTGAAGTTCTTTGCCCTGGGGTAATTCAGAGAATTAACTTAAGGTGCTGGGCCGGTGGGGGCTGGGACTAAGTCTGAATTACTCCTTAAACAAGGCAAGTTTGCCAGAACACCTGCCCTCAATCAGGGCAGAGTGTCCCGAGTGCCTCAGATAAACTCCAGGTGTTTGGAGTTTGGAGTGTAGAGTTTCTGCCATGATGAGCTGAGCTGAGTCCTACCCTCACTTCCGGCCTACACCCGAGTCCACAGTTTATCCCTCTGTCTGAGTTAAACAAACCTGATATGAAGTTCTTTAGAAAGAAGTGTCCAAATATTTCTGGATTCGTTGACTTGAAGATCAGTTCAGAGGCTTATTTTATTGTTGGTTTGAGAGAAGATCAGAGGAGGACACAGAGAGTCATGTTTTCACTCCGCCATCTTGGCTCTGCCCCCCTCCGGAGCTTTTATGCCCATCTGTATTTCTTTACATGAAAATTTTCTTGTAATTGTGTCCACAGCCTCTAAGATTCTATCTTTCATATTATCTGAAATTAATTTTATATTGGTAATTACAGAAATGCTGATGATTTATGTAGGTTTATTTTGAATCTTACAAGATTACTGATACTATTAATGATTTAAACTTGTTTTATTTTTCTTTTAATTGATTTTTCTAGGGCTTTATAAGTATATACCATATCATTTGCAAAGAGTGTTTTGTTTTTTACTTATTGCTTATTCTAATTCTTTCTTTTTTTCATTCTTTCTTATCTAGTGCTAAAATTCCTGGTATAATTTAGTGTAGTGAAAATAGACAACCTTGCTTCATTATTGATTTTATTGGGAAGGTTTCAAGTTTATCCCCATTACTGATAAAACTGCCTCTTTTTAAGAAAAGCTATGCTGATGTTTGTGTTGCCTACTTTTTTTTTTAACTGGAATGCATGTTATAGTTTCTCAAAGGCTTTTTCTTCATGTATTAATATGATCATATGATTTTGCTTATTTTTATTATTGATATGGTCATTTATGTTTCCTTAATATTATATCAGCCTTGCATCTCTGGTAATACATTCCATTTGAGCATAGTATATGACCTTTATGATATAGTGCTATAGTCTTCTTGCTGGCATTTTAATTAAATTTTTGCTTCAATATTAATTAAATAAATTGATATGTACATTTCTTTACTTGTTTTTGCTTTCCCTGGTTTAAGTATTGAAATTATGTCATAGAGTTTGTTTGGACTCTCTTACCTATTTTTCCTTAACTAATTCATATAATATTGGGATTACTTGTTATTTAAAAATCCAATAGTATTTACATAAATCTGCTCAGGCTAGGAATTTTTTCTTAGTGTGCTTACTAATAGCTTGTTTAATTTTTTTCTAAGATAAACTTATATACATATTCTATTTTGTTTTCTGTTTATTGGGGAACTTCATACTTTTATAAATATTCATCTATTTCACTTACATCATCAGTTTTACTGGCATATCATTGCATAAATAATTTCTTTAGTTTCATATTTACTCTTTTTATTTGGGGTTCTTTAAATTTGATTATCTTCTTTCATTTTAAAATTAAATTAACTAAAGATTAATGTCTTTTTTTGTTTAACAAAACCACTTCCTGATTTTATTTATTACTTCACTTGTTTATTTTTAGTTTTGTTAATCTCTTTTATTTCTAGGCTTTCCATTTTGGTGTTCTCTTGGAGATTTAAATTTTTTTTCTAATATTTGTTTTTAACTGCATGACCAATTCACTGATTTCATTTTCTCTTTTCTTGATGTCCACATGTAGATGTCCACATGTAAATGTTTTCTCCTATGAACAACTTTGCCTGCCTCCCAAAGATTCCATAATGTTGTTTCATTGGTGTCAATCCCTTTAATGAAATTATTAATTGTTTCAATGATTTATTATTTTTTAAAGAAATGAAATCCCAAACAAGGAAGACTTTATTCAGATTCTAAGAAATAGATTAGAATAAGGCTTGCCTATTATTACCTTAGCAATATACTTTTTTTTTCTTCCTTCTTTTTAGAAGTATTTTATTTTTCCAAATGCATGCAGATAGTTTTTGACATTCACCTTCACAAAACCTTATATTCCAAATTTTTATACTTTTCTTCTTTCTCCACCCCCATTCCAAGACAGCAACCAATACAAAATAGGGTAAACATGTGTAGGCCTTCTAATTTATTTTCATATTAGACACACCATTCATAAAATCATATAAAAAGGGAAACTAAAAACAAAACAAGAAAGGAAAAAAAAGAAGCAAGAAAACAACAACATCAACAAAAGTGAAAATTTCTTCCTTTGATCTATATTTAGTCTTTATAGTTATTTCTTGGGATGTAGGTGGCACTTTCCATCACAAGGTTATTGGAATTGCCTGACTCATTCATTCGTTAGGATTAGAGTATTTGGTTTTCAATTAACTTTTTATCTTTGTTTCTACTTTCATTTATTAAAGATAATTTTCAATTTATTTCATTTAATTTTTAACTTATGGAATAAAAACAACCATTTCTATAATGTAGTATAAAACAAAAGGTGATTGTACATGGAACTACAAATATACTATGCACAATTTACTACTATTTTAAAATTTACAACAAAAGTATTATGTTCATTGTTTTTCTTCTCTCCACCTTAGAATAAACACCATTAGACACAAATTACACACACACACACACACACACACACACACACATGCATGCATATAAATTTATTATATGCACATTTCTATTTATTAGTTCTTACTCTGGATCCAGATAATGTTTTTCTTTACATATTCTATATAGATTAATTCGGTATCTATAATGAACAATATGTTATCTCAAAGTAATTTTTAAGAAGTTGTATTGCATACAATATTCTCTTTGTTCTTTTCGTTTTACTCTTCATCATTTTGTGGAAATCTTTCCATGTTTTTCTAAAATCATTGAGTTCATCATTTCTTAGGATAAAGTAGCATTCCATTGCAATCATATACTACAACTTGTTCATTTCAGTCCCATTCAAAATTGTGATTGCTATTTGTAAATATTTTCCCATCTTATTATTTTCCTTTTTGGTTTCTTTTTTCACAATACCCCTATTTCATCATCTGCTCCCCTTACTGTATTTTTCTTTTTTTCTCTCTCTATTTTAAAAGTCCCACTTTAACCTATTTATCCCACTGTCCTAATCTTAATTAATATACTGTTCTAGAAGTCCCTTTTTATACTGAAATACAATTTTATTGAATTATTGTCATCAATGTATGAATTTAAAATTCTTGCTTTTCTACATTTGGTAGTGAGATTTTTACTCCTTTCTATTACCATTCAATATTCTCCAGAGATCTATCATATCTAACTTTTCTAAGATTTTACTCATTGACTTGACTTCTTTCTTTTCATATTGATTAGATTTATCTGGTTCTAAAAGAACAAAATTGAGTTCACCCATTAATATGACTTTACTACTTCCTTCTATACTATATTTAATTTTTCCTTTAAAAATGCAAATACTGCACCATTCAATATATGTTTTCTATTTCATAGTCTATCCTGCTACCTGTTTATTTTTTTCCATATCTGCTTCTCTTTATCCTACATTATACACTTATTTTCATTTTATTTTCTTCTGCTTATCCTTTGAAGTCTTGATGTATCCTGTCTTTCCTCTAACCTCTGCTTTCTTCCCTCATTTTTATTACTTTTCTCATATTTTCTTCTCCTCTTTTTCCATTGAGTAAGACAGATTTCTATTACATACACACACACACACACACACACACACACACACACACACACACAGACACCAAAGAAACAAAATAACCAACCAAACACAAAGCATTCTCTATTTAAAATCATTTTAAGTTCTCTAATCATGATAAAGTTCTTAAAAGGCATATATACCATCATCTCATATTGAAAGGTTTAACTGTTGAACCTATTATGATTTCCCTTTCATGTTCAACTTTTAATGTTTCATTTTAGTTTTATATTTCAAAGTCAAATATTCTATTTAGCTCTGATATTTTAGTAGGAAATTTTGAAAATTCTATATTTCATTATATATCCTTGTTTTAATTTTTTTTTCTTATGATGCATTATATTCCATTTTGCTAGGTACATTATTCTTGCTAATAATCCTAGCTATATTATGTTCCAAAATGTTATATTCTTAGTCTTCTGTTCCTTTTATGTGATATCTGCTGAATCTTGTATGATCTGGATTGTGGCTTCATGATAATTGAATAGGTTGTTTCTGGTAATGTTCATTTTTTCATAAAACCAATTCTGTTTATTAGTTCAATAATTTTCTCACTTTCAATTTTATTAATCTCTCCTTTGTTTTCATATTTTCTAATTTGATATTTAATTGGGGGTTTTAAATTTGTTCTTTTTTTCTACCATTTTTAGTTGCAGTCCAATTAATTGATCTTCTCTTTTTCTATTTTATTCATGTAAACATCTAGAGAATTAAAATTTCCGCTAAGAACTGCTTTGGCTGAATCCCATGAATTGTGATATGTTGTCTCATTATTGTCATTCTTACAGAGGCCATTATCGATTACTTCTATGATTTGTTGTTTCACCCACTCATTTTTTTAGGATTATATTATTTAATTTTTTTATGGTATATTTTCCCTCAGCTCTTTATTGCATGTAATTGCATCATTTCCTGAAAAATTGCATTTACTATTTCTGTCTTTCTGCATTTGATGTTGAGGTTTTTATGCCTTTATATATGGTCAGTTTTTATGTAGATTGCATGTACCACTGAGAAAAATGTATATTCCTTTCTTTCTCCATTCAATTTTCTTCAAAGAAGAGCTCAGGCAAATACCTATTTACTCTCTATCCTCTTGGCTCCACCCCCTGAAGGCAGTTTTCTTGGATGAATCCTTGAAAGATATTGTCCAGGAATTTTGTTTTTTTTTTCTTTTATCATGGTTTTCAGGTAATCTAATAATTCTCAGATTGTCTCTCCCTGATCTATTTTACAGGTCAGTTGTTTTTCCAGTGAGGTATTTTACATTCTCTTCTATTTTTTTAATTTTTTAATTTTTTTGACTGATTCTTGATGTTACATTGAGTCCTTCACTTCCATTTGTCCAATTCTAATTTTTAGTGAATTATTTTTTTGAGCTAGCTTTTTAACCTCCTTTTGTATTTTTGTTCAGTGGATTTTTTTACATTTTGCCAATTCTATTTTTCAAGGAGGTCTGTTTTCTTTTTTCATTTTGTCAAATTTTTCTTTAAGAAGTTGTTTTTTAGTATATTTTTTTCCATTTTGTCAAATTTGTTATTTAAGGAGTTGTTTTCTTCAGTTTCTATCCTTCCTTTTCTAAGCTGTTGGTTCTTTTCCCCAACCTTTCATACTTCTATATAGCACTTATCCCCCCCCCCTTTTTTTTCATCTATCTCTCTTTTAAGTTCCTTTTTGAACTCTTACAAAAGTGCCTTTTGAGTTGGACACCAGTTAATATTTCTCTTCGAGATTCCATCTGAAGGCATTTTGTCTTTCTTGTCTACTTCTTGATTTGTGTTCTGATATTCCTTTTCTTCATAGTAGCTTTCTATGGTCAGGGCTCTTTTTCCCTTTTTGCTCAATTTTTAAAGTTGATTTCTGCTCCTAGGGCACAAGAGAAATTGTCCTAAATTCTTTTGCCAGAGGACATGTGTCTCTCACTGCCTGCACTGTGCTGGAGCTGATGTTGGTAGTTTTGAAGACTTTTTCATTATTCTGTGTAGTCTGGCCAAATTCCATATGTTATATTAGACTTCAGATACTCACAATTCGTTTTTTGTATTTGCATGGGAGGTAACACAGCTGGTCTGTTGATAGACTTGTCTTCTGAACCAGGAGAGAGTACCTAATGCTGCTCTGTTTTGGCTAAGAGTCTCCAGCTAGATTCTCCATGACAGGTATCCCCACACTAGCATCTGTACACTGAACTCTCCACACTGTGCATGTGTCCTCTTTGCCTAATGAGACAGATGTTTCCTGAAATTCTTCTAAAATATATCAAGCTGGAAAATTATTACATTCTGAATGTTTTTGAGTTCTGTTACTCCAAAATCAGTTCAGAGGTTTGATCTAGCATTGATTCTGAGGGAATCTGGGGAGAGCTCAGACAATGTACTGTCTGCTCTTCTCCAACTTTGCTCCACCCTGGGAAATTAAATCATTCTTAAGTTATCTCTCCTCAATTTCCTAGGTAATTTCTCCTCTCCCCCTCATGATTTCTTCTTTTTTTCATTCTTTTGCTTTCATATTTCTTGATTTCACATTTTCTTTTTCTTTTTTCATTCTTTTGTCATTGCTATGTTGTCTCTTGATGTCCCATGGAGTTATTAGCTTCCATTTGCTCAACTCTAATTAAAACATTTTTTTGGAAAGTTTTTGTAATCTCTTTTCAAACTGGCCAATTCATAAGTTACTTTTTTCTTTGACTATTTCTATTTTTAAAGTTATTATTTTTGTCAGTATTTTGTGCCTCTTTTACCAAAATAGTTATTGTTTTTCTAATGAATTTCTTCTTTTGTTTTTATCTATTTTCCTTCTACAATTATTATTTGATTTTGAAAATCATTTTAACTCCTCCAGAAATTCTTCTTACCTTTGTGTCCAACTTACTTTTTTCCCCCTTAAAGTTTTTCTTGTAGCTGTTTTGATTTTGTTGTCTTTTGAGTTTGCATATTGATCTTCATTATCACTATAGTGGTTTTTATTGTCAGGTTCTTTTTTGTTCCTTTTCATTTATATTTTGTTCCTATTTATTGATTGGAAACTTTTTGTTAATATTGAACTCTCATGATGAGATAGGGACTCTGTCTCATATTTCACAGGTTTTATCTTAGCTATTTTCAAAGCTAGTTCTGGAATTTTGAAAGATTTTGGTTATTCTCATCTGATGTTACCTAGAGATAGGTATGATCACTGACTTCTTCATCTGCAATCTGGTCCTTATCTAGGAAAAGTCCCTGATTGTCTGGGAATGCAACTAATACCTTCCAGATACCTTCCAATATTTTGACCACAAACCATATTGTTCCTCAAGTCCCTAAACCCTTGGGCCCAGAAATAATACTTTTCCTGTTCACTTTCACTCTCTCTTGACTGAAACTATCTCTTTGTTTCTGAGCTATGATCTAGAATGGAATATTGGAAATGGAGTTGCCAAATGGTTGCTTCTAGGGATTTCATTCCTTCTTGACTGAGAATGCTCTTCTCTACACTTGAACTAAAGTGAGAAAAGTTAATGGAGTTACCAAATTGCATCTGTCCTGTCATCTCTTTCTGAATAAGGAAGTCATCCCCTTTCTGTCTCTAGTTTGAGAACTTCCAAAGCTATTGGTACTTCTGTCACCACCATCTAGTTCCACAATTGGTGTTTTATCTATGAGAATTCTAGGGGTAATCTCCATTCCCTTGTCATGGATTTCTCCTTCCAAACTTCTAAGTTGTCTTGAAGTAGAAAAATATTTCACTCTGACTTTTGGCTGTCTCTGACACTTCAGAATTCAATTTGAGATTTTATTTTTAATTTGGAAAGGAATAGAATAGAGCTGAGTTCAATGCTTTAACACTTCAACATCTTGGGTCAGTGATCCTCAATGTAAATTTTAAAAACATGAATGATATTTTATCAAGGTTATAAAAGAAGGATTATAAAAAACAATCCTTTTAAAAAGTTACAAAGAAGATTAGGATTTTTTTTTGTCACCAAGGAGAGCCTACAAAGAACAACCACTCTGTATTACTTCTTTTTTTATCTTTACAAAATCTTTGCATATATCAAAATTATTCCTGCAGAAAATATGAGAAAGTAAAGAATAGGTTTGCATGAATAATCTTCTGCAATAAAGTGTCATTACAGACATGAACTTGAATAAGAAGTGTATAGAGTATTATATACTACTGTCTTTTGTGTTTATTGATTGAAAAAAGGAACAATTTTATTAAAACAAAATACAGCATAGCCTGCTTTCCTCCCAAAAATATTTTCTCACTTATATTTTAAATAATACCAAAATTTTTATGTATATACTTTGTCTCAATTGTTCTGTAATTATCATCAAGAAAGACATAAATCAGGAGAATATAGTTTTATCAAAGATCAAAATTTTGCCTGTCATCAGTCGTCAAAATTTACCACCAAACAAAATTAAAATGTAACTGGGAAATGTTTAACAAAATAAATAAAAATATAAAACAACATAAGTAATGTTAATTTGTGATTTCCTTAATCAATATAGTGTTCCTTGGAATGTATTTCTATTTGAGTTTGACACCCAACTTTCTTTGCTGAAATTTATATTCAATGAAGTTTTGACACTATAAGGCTTCCTTATTAAGATTTATGTCCAAAGAAAAGAGAACAATTTAAAAGGTTAACCCAGAAAAAACATATATAAAAACAAATAAATGAAGAATCTCTTTTTTCCAGTTCTTTTGATGTGTAGCCCATTGATTTAGTACTTTTTTTGGGGGAAAGTTTTGATGATGAACAAGACATTGGGTCTAATATTCACAATGTGTGTGTGTGTGTATGTGTATGTGTGTGTGTGTGTGTGTATGTGGGTGTGTGGGTGAGTCATTTGGCTTAAATATATCCCAGATATTTATACACATGCATACATATGTATGCAATATTTTAATTTGTTGCTGTTTAATTAGTTCTTGTTTTAACTCAATTTTACTTTATATTTTGAATTATCTCATTTTTTCAAATGTTCTTTTATTTGATTTTTACAACAATTCTGTAAAGTAAGTCTTGTTGTTTTTATTGTTCTTTTATTATAATATCACTATCCCTGTCTTTCTGCCTTATATTATAATTTGTCCTCTCCATCAATGTTAATTTCCAGTCATTTCCAGGCAAAGGTTAAAAGCCATTAATATACTAATTTACTTTTATTAATTTTGAAAATCTATTTTTTCTTAAAACACTGGTCCTTATAGTGTCCTGTGCCTCTATATTTTTATTGCCAGCTTTTCTTTTGACACAGAAATAGCTTCTGGGAGAAGTTTTGAACATTTTTCATAAAAATTTTTACTTTGATAAAAGTACTACCAGAGACAAACATGATAAGTTAGGGGCATACATGAGTTCTGATGCCTCTGGGATGAGAATGAGTAGATGATTGGACCACAGCAAAGATGAATAAGAGGAAGACAATTTTCATACATCTCAGCAGGCTCCTGCATTCACTTTATTCTCGGGTATTTCTCTTTGGGAATTACACAATTATTTATTAGGGTTATTGATTATTGTTCTTAAAATATACCACCCCTGATTTGCTCCTTTGTTTTAAGCATTACTGAATGTAATGCAAACTCTAGTACAAGTATGATATAACCAGGCAGTACCATATCCACCACTACCAGCTAGCTATAGCCGAGACATGGGAGAGGTACCTGTGTGGATACAGCTGGCAATTCCTTCTTCTATCTTTACTTCTATACTTTTTTTCCAGTTAAATGGATTATATAAATAGTGGCAAGTTGTGTAAAAAATTCTGTAAGAGACATCAAAAATAACTATGTAACCAAAAAATGAGGAGGGCTAGTCAGATAATGGAAAGAGAGATGCCTAGCAGACAGATAGAAACCTCAAAATAACAGACCTCCAGTTATTTGATTAGACCATCCATAGAAAATCTGTGCAAGAACATAGACAAGAAACATTCATTATAAGATATGGACAAATTATAAACTGTGTCAAAAGAAGGAATATTTAAAGAAAACCATTGCACTGAAGTACATTAACAAACTTTTTAAAAAATCCAACTTTTCTTAATATTAGCACTTATTGTGCTCACTTAAATATTCACTTTGAAACCTGACCTCAGCCATGGGGCATGGACTCCTTTTGGCTTTGTATAAGAGTCCTGCTGTGACTTCTCAAAGAATGACTTTATGAGCCACAGGATATGCTTGTTAAGTTATAGAGATAATGTTCATTAGTGACATGTGAACATCAATATTTTCTCCTTCCCTTAATCATTATTCTCACATTTGGATTCACTGCTGATATTTCTTTTAAGCCTTGATCCTGCTGTTAGTTAAGTATTTAATATTCAATTGAAACTTTGCTTTGCTTTTTGAATCGTGTAAAGTCCTTATATGAACTTCAAGATTCTCTGCTAATTTCATGTTTTACTTTATTGCTCTTTTTTCAGGCATAATATTATGTTTTCACTACAAACTATGTGACTGGCCATCAAAAAAGTCTTCCCCCCCCAACTAGGAATATCTTAATTGTTTCTTATTTATCATACCATGAGTTGTGCTTAAAATTTCATAGGAATCTATTAAATTTTCTATTTTTGGTTCCTTCCATCATGCAATGCATACTGTGATTGGATGTTGTGTTGGTCAAACTGAGACCTGTTAAAAATTTTAGCTTAAAAAGACCAAGGTCTCCCACTGCATCCAGTCTATAGGGATCTTTACAATATCATATCATTGGATACAGATGGCTCCAAAGAAGAAAGTGAGGCTGGTGACTGCATAGCTTTCCCTCACTTAAATACAATTCACCTGCATGTCATAGCATCATGATAATCTTTGAGTACAAAGGATAAATAGCAAGTAACTAGTTGTGTTACTATAGGCAAGTCACAACCTCTCTCAGTCTCAGTTTTTTCACTGGTAAAATAAGTATTATAATGAAAAACACAATTAATAAAAAATAAAATTTCAGGGTTAAAAACTCATAACACTATTAGCATTATCACCATCTTCTTTATTCACAACAAAATATGAGTACTTGCAATGGGCCAGTGTTCTTTTCTGAACTATTCTACCTATTCTCTGTCATTTCAGAAGTGGTAAATATAACTAAATTTGTATATCTATATTTAACTTGCTGATTTGCTACTTATATACCATTTGCTTAGCTTATATTTTTCTTGCCTCCCCTCAGAATATAAAGTATTTAAGCATAATTTTTGTACATTTTATTTCATGTTTGAAATTTCTTCTTTTAGGTCTTTGGTAATCGATAAGTTGTGAAATCCTTAGAGAAGTATTTCATTTTTCCCACTACCAGAAAAAATTCACTGTCACAGAAAAAGTATTGGAAGGAAGAAATGCAAAATCCTAAGAGTTCATTTAATACAGACTACTTTTAAACAGAAATAGCTTATGCAACAACCTTAATATATGTCTACTCACCCTTTCAAAAATGTTTTTAATGAAAAGGCAAATCTATAGTAGATAGAAACTCAGCTTCAAATATTTCTTTTGATTCATATTGATTATGTGAGGCTGGACAAGTCATTTAAAGTCTCTCTAAGACTGCCTGTTGAGAAATGTTCATTCTTTTTGGCCATTGGAGTTTTCTCATCCCATATTAATGAAGTCCCAGTTCATTCCCTATACATAAGGAAGGAAAATGTTTTATTCTTTGCAATCTATTCTACTTAGTTTTAAAGTTTCTTTTCCTTATGTTTACTTAGAATTTGCTTCTTGGAAAATTCCATCTATTCATTATATACGTCTATCCTCTGTGACTAATAAAAAGAAAAGTAGCCATATTAAAACACATCTCTTTTTAAGAATAATTTATAGTCACTTTTCACTTAATAGTATTTAGGTTTTTTTTCTAATGACATGTAGAGATAATTTGCAACATTTATTTTAGTTCCATTTTTTTCTTTCTCACTTGCTTCCCTTCCCTCATCCCAAGACAGCAAGCAGTCTGAGCTACATTTATACATGTTCAATCATTTTAAACATTTCAATATTAGTCATTTTGTGAAAAAAAAATTAGAACAAAAGGGAAAAAGAAAAAAGTGAAAATATATGCTTCAATCTACATTCAGTCTCAGTATTCTTTCTTTGGGTGTGGATGGCATTTTCCATCATAAGTCTATTGGAATTATCTTGGATCATTATATTGCTGTAAAGAGCTAAGTCTATTATAGTTGATTATCACACAATATTGCAATTACTGTTTACATTGTTTTGGTTCTGCTTATTTAACTCAGCATCAGTTCATGTAAGACTTTCCAGGTTTTTTTTTTTCCCTCTGAAATCTGCCTATGTATCATTTCTTGTAGAATAATGATATTCCATTATATTCATTTAGCCTGACATTCAGCCATTCCTCAATTGGACATCTCCTATATTTACAATTTTTGGAAATTTGGAAAAAAGTGGAGCTAAAAACAATTTGCAAATTAGGATCCTTTCCCGCTTTTTAGTGATTCCTTTGGGGTAAAGATCCTGACTCTGTAGTGGCAATGATGTATATACTCAAGGGTACATATAGTTTTGTATCCTTTTGGACATAGTTCCAAATTGCTCTTTAGATTGTTTGGATCAGTTCACAACCCCACCAATAATGCTAGTGTCCTAGTTTTCCCATATCCCCTCCAAAATTTATCATTTTCTTTTTCTGCCATTATAGCTAATTTTAGAAGTGTGAGGTGGTACCTCAGAGTTGCTTTGATTTACAATTCTCTAATTCAAAATGATGTAGAGCATTTTTATATAACTATAGATACCTTTATTTTCTTTATTCAAAAACTTCCTGTTCATATCCTTTGACTGTTCATCCATCATGGAATGACATGCATTCTTATAAAACTGATTCAATTCTCTACATATTTTAGAAATGAAGAAATTATTGAAACACTGCATATAAAAATTGTTCCTCAGATTTGTGTCTCCTTTATAATTTTGTCTACATTGGTTTTGTTTATCCAAAAATCTTTTTAATTTAATGTAATAAAGGGGGATTTTGGGAATATGTTGGAGTAGGCAGCAAATTTCAAGCTTTCTAGATCATCTCCACAAAACAAAAGAAAAATGTACATCAGGGAGAAGATAGGTGAAAACAAATAACACTTGGGGCACAACAGGAGTCCTCCTTGGACAACTCAAGAAGACCTGAGAAAACCTGAAGAAAGACACTAGGACAAGGATGTAAAAATTTCTGGGCTAGCTACCTCAGAACTGCAAGTGGAGTGGCCTGAGTCTATGTGGATTTGGAAAGAACCTCAGCCTGAACCATAGGAATTTTCTCTTCCCAGACAATGTGAGGAGTGTGTTGTATTCTTTGCTTAAAAAGACTGAGGAAACCTTTATTGCTTAGCAATGCCAGGCCCATCTGTTCTGGAGAGATGTTGCTTTGGAAGAGAAGGAACCAGTACACTCCATAATTGCAGAAGTAGAGGTGGGAGACAAGGGCCTTGCTGGCTGTAGGCACTTGCAGGAGGGTAGAACATTTGATTTGGGATTCCAGGTTAGAGGGGAGGGCTGCAGTGAAGCTAGAGGCACTATCTTCCAGATATAGAGGTTCTTACAATAATAAATTCTCATATAAAAAAAATCAGAGCAGACACAAAAGAAAGAACCTATTATGCTTTGGGAGTAGGGAAGATGGAGGTTCATTTTCAAAAGAGGACAGTGAAGTTAAAAGTCTCTCCTACTCCAAATAACACTGAATGATAACATACCCAAACAGAATTTATAAAGAACTTTTAAGACTTCAAAAATCAAATGGGATTGAAGAAAAAAACAAAAAAATAGAACCAAGAAAAACAAGATTATGAAAAAAAAACCAAATTAACCAACTAGAAAGAGAGATGCAGATTTTTAACAAAATAATTCTTTGAAAGATAGAACTAAGCAAGGGGAAGCCAATGAAGCAATAGACACCAAGAAATAACAAAACATAATATAAAGAAAGAAAATGCAGGACAGAATGCTAAACATAAGAAAAAAAACAATAGATCTGGAGAACAGATCCAAAAGAGAAAATATAAGAATAATTGGACTACCCAAAAACTGTGAACAAAAATAAGAAGCTTGAAGTAATAATGTGAGAAATAATCAAAGAAAATTGTCTTGGAGAAGGAATTAGAAATAGAAAAAAAAAACAAATCTGTTGATCACTACCTCAAAGATATCCTACATGGAAAATGCATGGGGGTTATTATTGCCAAATTTTAAAACCCCATACCAAAGAGAAAATTTTACAAGAAACAAACAAAAAAAAAATTTAAAATATTCTGTATCTACAATTAGAATTGTACAAGATTTATCAACAACTACAATAAAATATTTCAGATCCTCAAATAATATATGTCAACAATCATAAGAACTAGATTTGCAGCCAAAAATATCATATCCAGCAAAACTAATCTTAATATTTAATGAAAATGGAGGACATTCAATAACAAACCTGAACTTAGTTTAAAAAATTAATATAAAAAAGCAAATATCAAGGATCAATTTTAAGGAACTCAATAAGGGCAGGTTATTCATTTTTTAAGAAAATGAAAATCTATATCATATATTAAATTTTGTCCTCAGCAATTGGGTAGCCCAAAGGAAAAATTGTAGCAGAGCTGAGTTGGTTTAATTCTAAAAAGTAAAACTGTCTAGGGATAGGGGAAAAAATAGTAATTATGCTATATGAATGAATTAAAACAGAGTCTTTAGAAGGGCTGGTGGTTCTAAAATCTTATTCACATTGGAAATTGCTTAAAGAAGGAACAATACACATGAAGGGTATAGCTTCCTCCAAGATCTAGAAAGAAATAAGGGGCAAGGAAATAGGATAGGGTGGGGTATAGAAGAGTGTGTAGATTTATGGCAGTGGTTCAAGATGTTTAGATTAATGAGAAAGTTTAAAGAGGAAAAGAAATGGTAGCATAAGATAAGGTAGTGTAGAGAAAGTTGTTTATATTAAGGTAAGTTGGATAAGTTATATAGATTAATGGGAATGGGATAAAGATGAAGGAAAAGGATGGGGGGAGAAAACAAGGGAGGGATTCATGGGTGAGGGGAGGTCTCCAAATTTGCTTAAAGTATCATCCTTTATATCTAAATGATAAAACCATTTTAACCTTATCTTTATATAGGGTGTGAGATGTTGGTCCTGTCTGATTATTGGAACTGGTCTCAGTCATCTCATTGAAATGAGTCACATCCATCAGAATTGATCTTCATAAAATATTGCTATTGCCATATGCAATGATCTGGTTCTGCTCATTTCACTTAGCATCAGTTCATGTAAGTCTCTCTAGGCCTCTCTGAAATCACCCTGCTTATTGTTTCTTACAGAACAATAATATTCCATAACATTCATATATCATAGCTTATTCAGCCATTCTCCAGCTAAAGGACATCCACTTAGTTTCTAATTTCTTGCCACTATGAAAAAGGACTGCCACAAATATTTTTGCACATATGTGTCCCTTTTGCTCCTTTAAGATCTCTTTGGGATATAGGACCAGTAGTATAACTGCTGAATCAAAGGGTGTGCACAATTTTTTAACTTTTTGAGCATAGCTCCAAATTGCTCTCCAGAATGGCTGTATCTATTCCCATTTCCAACAATATTTAGTGTCCCAATTTTCCCATATCCTTTCTAACAATTGTCATTATCTTTTCCTTTCCACATCTTTTGACAGGTGTGTAGTGGTATCTCAGAGTTGTCTTAATTCGCATTTCCACTATCAATAGTGATTTAGAGCACCTTTTCATATGACTATAAATGGTTTTAATTTCTTCATCTGAAAATTGTCTGTTCATATTCTTTGAGCATTTATCAATTGGAGAATGGCTTGAATTCTTATAAATTTGATTCAATTAGAACCTTTAAATGTAAAAAACTTTTCCCAATTTATTGCTTCCCTTCTAATCATTTCTGCATTAGTTTTTTCTTAAATTTATTATAATTTTAATGTAATTTATTATAATTAAAATTATCTATTTGGGATTCAATTGTGAATTCCATTTCTCCTTTGGTCACAAATTCCTTCCTTTATTACAGATATGAGAGGTAAACTATCCTATGTTCATCTAATTTGCTTATTACATCACTCTTTATGTATAAATCATGAACCCATTTTGATCTTATCTTAGTATATGGTGTTAGGTGTGGGTCAATGCCCAGTTTCTACCATAATAATTTCCAATTTTCCCTGCAATTATCCCCGACTAGTATAGTTTTGCTGTCTATTTCTTCTTGCAACTCTCTTAACTTCTCCTCTAGGAATTTGGATGCTGTACCATTTAGTGCATATGTTTATTGATATTACTTCATTATCTATGGTACCCTTTAGCAAGATATAGTTTCCTTCCTTATCACTTTTAATTAGATCTATCTTTGCTTTTGTTTGATCTGAGATCAGGATTGCTACCCTTGCTTTTTTTTTAAAAATTCATCTGAAATATAATAAATTCTGTTCCAGCCCTTTACTTTCATTTTGAATTTATCACTCTGCTTTAAATGTGTTTCTTGTAAACAATGTATTGTAGGATTCTGTTTTTTTTTAATCCAGTCTGCTGTCCACTTCCATTTTGTGAAAGAGTTCATCCCATTCACATTCACAGTTAAAACAACTAATTCTGTATTTCATGTCATCTTATTTATCCTAAGTTATGTTTTTCTCTTTCCTTCCCCCTTCCTTCTCCCCAGTATTTTGCTTTTGATCACCACCTCAAACAGCCCACCCTCTTTAGAGTTCCTCCCCCTCTCTCACATCTTTCCCCTACTACTTCTGTTTTCCCTTCTATTAGTTTTCCCCTTTCTTTTCCTCTTTCCCTTCCCACTTTCTTAAAAGGTGAAACAAGTTTCTCTGTGAAACCAAATATGTCTGATATTCTCTCTTTGAGCCAAATCTGATGGTAGTAAGATTCACACAATGCTCATTTCCCTCCTTTCTTTCCCTCAATTATAATGTCTTTTTTGCTTCTTCATGAAATGTAACTTCCCTTATTTTATTTATTTTTCTTCTTTTACCAGAACAATCCCCTTTCTGTCTCTAATTTCTATTTTCAAATTATGGGCTGGTGTTTCTGACTGACTTTTGGTGCTGGGTTATCATCGCCAGGTGCCAAGTTCTTCTGGGGCTCAGGGACTTACAGTTTGCCTTTTGTATTTGCTTTTAGGGATTTTACAGCAAATCTGATAACCACCTGCTTGCAACCCAGATGGAGTAGACTAAGATCCTCACAAAAGTTTCCCAGGGGTATGGAAGCTGAAATTGACTCTCAACTCCAGGTCCTTGCCCTGGGCTCTTTGTACTATGGTCTGAGCTCAGCAGATTGTCCCCCTAACTATTTGAAACAGACCTGTTCTGGAGTTCTTCCAGGTTATCTTCTTCTGGGAATGTGTTGTACTTGAGACATTTGTGGGTTCTGTCACTCCAGAACCATTTTAGAAGCTTAATCTACTGTTGGTATGAGAGAAGGTCAGAGGAGCTCACAGAAATTTGTGTCTGTTCTCCTCCATCTTGGCTCTGTCCCCTTCTTTTTTCTTTTGTGGTTAGATATATTTGGTTCTGAGAGAGAGAATTTGAGATCCCCATTATTATAGTTTTGTTGTCTAGTTCTTTCTGTAAGTTATTTCTCCTCTAAAAATTTGTGTGGTATGTTACTTGGTGCATATGTTTTTGTTCTTAATATTACTTCATTGTCTATGGTCCCATTTAGAATAATGCAATTTGCTTCTTGATCTCTTTTAATTAGATAGATCTCTTTTTGCTTTTACTTTTGTTGGAGATCAGGATTGCTCCTCATGCTTTTAATTGTTTTTTACTTAAGCTGAAGCATAATATATTTTTCTGAAATTTTTTTTTGCCATTATTCAAGGTGTATCTCTGTTTCAAATGTATTTTTGGTAAAAAAAAAATAGTATTTTAGCTTTTAATTCACTTTGCTATTGACTTCCATTTTATGGAAAAGTTCATCCCTTTTACATTCACAGCTTCCCTTTTTATTATTTCTTTCCCCTTTTCCTTCCTACTTTCCTATGAAATAAATTTCTCTACCCAACTAGATGTGTATATCATTTTTAAAACAAATCCAATAAGATAAAGGCTCAAGCAATGCTCAACCTCTACCTTCCTTCCCTCTACAAAAAATAGGTCTTTTGTTACTTTTCATGTGATGTAACTTACCCTTTTTTGCCTTCTAAGTTTTCTGAAATTGGAAAAAAAATTTACTCCATCTCTGTGTGGATTCTGCCACTACAGAACCCATATAGAAACTTCATTTTGCATTGTTCATGAGGAAAACTGAGGAAAGTTCAGGAATTTTTTCTGTCTTCTCCCCATCATTTTGTCTCTACTCCATCAACATACCTCTTTAAAAAAACAAAATGCATTCCATGGAACTCCCTTCAGCTTAAATAGACCATTTGTTTAAAGCATTTAGGAATTAAATGAGAGGAATTTAAGAGAAAAAAATGTGTTCTACATTATAGGGACTATATTTTGCAATCCTCATTACTCTTCCCAATCTTTCATTCCTTCCTCTTGGTCATGGAAAAGGATGTGGATTCTTTGGGGGATGAGCTAGAGCTTCTTCCAATATCACTGCATTTAGAATGGAATGTTCTTTATGTTCTACTTTAATTTTTTTGATTAACTTAGTTTGCCCTATCTATTTATATAGATATAGAAAATAGATATGGATATACACACATACATATGAATATGTAGATATATAAATATACATAGGTGATGTATGTACACATATATGTATATACATTATACATACACATGAATTATGTCATTGATGTTGTAGGTTTCCCATTTATTTTCTCAGTATGGTATTGAATTTATTCTTATTGTGGTGATCATATTTATTCCAGTGACACCTTCGAAGAGAAAATGCCAATTCTATGAATGATCTTTAAAAAATACAAATTATCAGTTATTTTCAATTTCTAAAATTTCTAACCTTGTTTCTGCTGAACTTTATAACAACTTGTTTTTGAAATGCCTTGTCTTTGAAAATCAGAAATCAACTTCTTTTTGAATTCCCTACCCTCCAAAAAAAGGTCAAATAATATTTAGAATTTATATCAAAATAGAATCAATGCAACTTTGGTTCAGTCATTCCCTGATTTATTTCATCAGATGGTTCTGTGTAAAAATGTAGTCCAAGAGAACAATATTATAAATTGTTAATTGGTTCAGTAAAGATATAGTTGGGTTGCAAGAACTAATTTTATTTTTAAAATCCATATTTGCATTAGTTAAGGGAAATCCCAGTGAGAAAAAAAAAAAAAAAAACCTTTTATCCATGCAGACTGACATCTTCTCTGTCACTTATAGGCTTGAAGTATTGTCAAAGGCACTTAAGAATTTAAGAAATTTGTATAGGTTCACACAGCTATCATGTGCCAAAAGGCAGTACTTGAACTGAGATGTTCATAAGTATAAGAAGACTTTTAATTGCACACCATCTCAATGTTTTCATTAAAATATATACATTGTGTCATTTTGAAATGATATTGCTTTATGCAACATTGTGAAGTTTCCTTTCTTAACTCTTAAATATATGAGTAGAAGCATTGCATGCAGTAGTTTCCACCAGAAAGGAATGATAACTGGAGGATTGACAATAGTCAAGTATTCTTTATTATTGGAGTTAATCAATTTTGCTCTATTTTTTCACTTCTAAGTGAAACCATGACCATTCAAATGCTGACTTGGGAATTTGTTCATCTGTTCGAATGTCTCAAACAATCAGTTTGTAATAGTAAACTAAGCTAAAAATACATCGGATCATTTTAATGGTTCTGTATTTATGCCTAATAAATGATGTGTTTAGGCAGCATGACCAATACTTAATTATATTCTTGCTAAGTTCACTGAACCTGTATAGACAGAGAGATAAATATAATTTCAGAAATAACAGGAAAAATGTTTTTGTATGCTCCCCTCTCAATGAAGGGCCTGAATGCTAGTTGTACTTCTTAGCTGAACCAATGGAAAATACAACTATGTATGAAATCCAAGGAAGCATTCTTACATTTTAATTCATCTATCTATCCTTCTTTGGACTTTACTTTGTACTTCATTTGTCCCTCAACAATATATTCTTTAATTTTCTGTTATGCTGTAACTTTTAGGGTATATTCTATTTTATCATATCAGGTTTTATGATATGGTGGGAAGGGAGAATAAAGAATTCTAGAATCTAACTCTTGGAAGAGACCTTAAAAATATATTAGGTATTTATTGAATAGAATTACAATTTCTGTCTTTGCTTAAAAAAAAACAACCTTACAATTATTCCCACTCAGTTTTCTCTTATAAGACCAAGATCTTCTAAAGTTAATATTTCAAATGGTTTTCTGCTCAGTTTTGTATAAATGAAACCATCATTAACCCCACGACTATTCACATGCTATTGCTTTTCAATACAATATATGTTGGTAAATTGCTATTATTCACAGCCCCCTGGAGTTATTTTGCTTTTTATTCTTTATCTGTACATAGATTTTGCTATTTGTTATACAACATTTTATGGATATGCTTTCTCAGTAATTTTACTTCTAAAATGATCACAAAGAAATTCTAAACTAAATAATATAGCAACTGAGAATGCAAAATCTATTGTTACAATTTCCTATTACTAGCATACACTGAATTAGTACTTTAAACTGATTTTTTTTCATTTCTTGTCAAAAATAATTCCTTGTCAGTAGAATAACTAGTCATTTTTAGCAGATTTCAATTAATTAAGAAATTTTGGGGAACTCATAAATATATGAAATCCCTCCAAAATTTCAGATATGTACATCATCACTTTTAGAAGTGATTTATAGGTTTCTTGAGCATGCTGCAAGCTTACCTCTTTATCTTTTAGCATTGCAGATGCAAATGCAATACCTGGACTTTGTTATTCCTTTTTGTTGTCATATGACTAATCTACATCTATTCTGATGATACATTTCCTGTATCATTCCTTAAAGTCAAGGTACAATACCATATTTAAATCCTCTGTTTGTCTCTTCATTATTTTGCATTGTCACTACTAGTTCTACATCCAAAAGGCATAAAAATAAAAAAAGAAATATTATGCATGTGTATGTGTGTGTGTGAGTGTGTGTGTAATCATATCAGCTCTTTTTTAGTAGTAAGAAATGGAAATAGAAGGAATGTCCATACATTGCAGAATGTTTGAACAAGTTGAGGCATATAATTGTGACGGAATGTTATCGTTCCATAAGAAATGAGGAGCAGGGTGAGAAAACATGGAAAGATTTCCATGAACTGATGTAAAGTGAAAGTTATTGTGAACAGCTATATTGTGAGATGGTGAGCTGTGAATGACTTATCTATTCTTAATCATACAATGACCTAACACAACTCTGAAGGATTTAGAACTTAAAATATATATATATATATATATATATATATCCCCAGGGAAAGGACTGACTTGTCTGAATCCAGACAGAGTCATGTTTTTTCTTTATATTTTGAGGGTTGTGTTTGTTTTTTATCTATGTTTTCTTTTATAATATGACTATTTTGGAAATGTTTTGTATGACTATACTTATATAGCCCGTATCAAATTGCTTGCCTTTTCAATGAGGGGAGATGTGGAGAGGAAGGAAGGAAGAGAATTTGGAAATTAAAGTTTTAGAAAGGAATATTAAAAATTGTTTCTACATGTAACTGAGGAAATCAAATAGCAAATGCAGTAAATGATAGTCTGTACACTGTGGATATTTAGACTAAAATCTTTCCAATAAAATGCAATATACCCTTTTGTGGTACAGTGTACCAAAACTCATATGGATTGAGTTAATCTACAAAGAAAAATATGGAAATATGCTATTTTCTCTCTATGATTAGTTATCAACATGCTCTACAAATTTAATTTGTAAGTATGAGAAATGAAAGCAATATTAATAATCACTCTTGACATATCTAATACCTTATGTCTCTGATTCAGGACATTTCTTACCCTTGATTACTTCATCAGCCAGCACATATAAAGAATATAAGACATTGAATTAGTCAACCAAGCAAAATGGACTTTCTCTTCTGAATTTCCCCCCCCAAAAAAAAATATTATTGGTATACTTTTAATCTAGTCATTGAAAAGTCAGTTGTCTGTAACTTTTTGATTTGGTGTTAATTCTGTAGTTTTGCTAATCTGATTCAAGGAGGCCAGGAAGGAGGTTTGTTTTAAAAATATCTGAACATTTTCTTGGGTCTTTGTTTTTTTTAATTTCATGGCATTCATTTCACATTTCATTTCATAAGTAAATGACATAAGTTGTCCACTATTTTCTATGTTTTCAAAAAATGCCATATGCTACTTAAACTTTAGTCCTGACAGCAAATAGATCCACACCATTAATTTCCCCAGATTAGCTTTAGATACTCATGGTATTTGGGTTTCAAGAGAATACATAATTTTCCTAAAATTATTGGATAAACTTGTCCTCCTGGAAATTGATGTTGTATATGCTTCATATTTTCAAGAAATATTAAAAACAATCAATAACTACAGAAAAAAATGACTTAAAATTGTTATATTTTTGATTGGGTATAGAGTAATCATGGAAATTTATTACCTTTTAAAATCCCTTTCAGGTTTAAACTTGGTTGTCTGGCTATTGTGGTTTTATTTTTCCTCTCTTAAGTGACTTGAGGGGATTTGTTAATATTCCATAGTAGCCAGTTTTCTATTATATTTCCTTCTATTTACCTTGTGAAGGAATAGTAAGGAAGCTGTATTTATTGTAATTTGCACCAAAAAATAAAATGTGGATATTTGTATCCTTTTTGAGCTTGGAAAGACATGAAATTTTAGATAACTGTAACATTATTGTAAGCATTATAACTGAGACATATGCCCTCAGACTACTCTAAATCTCTAAGGATTTTATGTGCATTGAGTAGATGATTCATTGATAGGTGAAATTTCTACTACTTTGGTAGATCAGGGGAAAAACGATGGAGTAAAGAGAAGACTAAGTTTTGAGTTATAAGATGGGTTGTGTAATGGTTTCATTTTTTGGCTATGTGAATTTGAGTGACTCACTTATCTATCATCTCTGATAACTTACTAACTTTGGAAATTGCTCATGCTGATATTAGTAACTACTTCATAGGATTGTTGTGAGCCTCAAAGAAGACAAAATATGGAAACTATTTTGTAAGCATTAATTTCTATGTAATTATTAGATTTTACTCTTATGATAAATGAATTTTGGTACTGTGATGACTCTTAAATTCTGAGACTAAAATCATCCCTATAATTGCTTGCAGTTGCAGTTGTATTGAATTTTCTGTGAATCCAAAAATAGGATATTGCACTTGGGCCAAGAGCCACAAATCACATCTGGAGTTGTATTTTACCTGTATTTAGAAAGCACACACTGTTCATAGAACCATAGATAAAAAAAAATACAACAGCAACAACAACAACAACAACAAAAATAAAAACCTCTAACCATAACATGCAAAGATTTAGAGCTGGAAAAAAATCTTAGAAGTGACCAGTTTTAATCTTGTCATTTCATGAAAGAGGAAACTGAAGAGGCAAGAAGTACTTTGAATTGTTCAATGTCATACATAGTTGTAATAGAATCAAGATTTGAGCCAAGCTCATTTGACTTTGAAAAAAGAAAAATATTTCCTTTTTCTCTCACTGCCCCTTTATATACAAAGTACTGTGCTAGGTGCTGAAGATAAAAAGAAAATATAAAATAATAATAACACTATAATCATTGACATAATTCTAGTACTCTAAGTCCAATGATGTTTTTGTTTAACTTCTATATTTAGGCTAATGTGTATTTCAATCAATCTGGCTTCTTTTTTGGTGAATCTGCTTGACTGTCTTCCTAAAGAAGGGGCAAAACTGCATCTTCATCTATATTCTTCAAAATAAAAATTCAAATGTGTAAGGTAACATATGTGCCTCCTTGGCTTCACTGTTTTGTTTTGTTTGTTTTTGTTTTTGTTTTTGTTTTGCTTACAATGTGTTATGTGAATGTTATTTAAGGAACTAAATCATTAACACAACAATTCAAAAATAAACAAAGAACAGTAGTATCATGGGAATTTCTATTGTGATTGAATGTGTTTGTGTGTGTCCATGGTTTTGTTTTCTTATGTTGTGACATAGCTGAGACCCTATTTTTACCTAGAAAACACAGCTTAATTTTTTTATTCTCCCTAAGTACTTTAATTTCATTGTTAGTATTGCATTGCATTTTTTTGCATTGCATTTTTAAAATTTATTATTGCATTGCAACTTTTGTTTTGGATTTAATTGATAATGAGACCATTTATAATTTAATCCTATCACCCTAGTGCTTTCCTATCTTAAAGAGGTTAATGGTACCTGGAAAGTTGGATGTTCCTTGGTATAATCTCTCTTCCAAATCATTTATAGAAACATTAGATAAAAAATTTATTTCAGCTTCCTAGAAAAGCCTCACAATTAGAATTTTCCTAACTAAAAGGTATTGATATAGCGACCCTCGGCAACTTATAATTTAAGTCCTTCTACTCATTGGTAAAATCTGTCCTCAGCTTGATAGTACTGTGTTTTTGAAGCAATTTCAAGAAAGTGTAATTTCATAATATGAATTTTCCATTAAAAAAATCTAAAATCAACTTTGATCTTACTGATAAAGAATCATAAAGTTTGCATTCCTGTGCTACATCTTGCAACATTATACTTAAGATACAATCACTTTAGAGAAATTCTCTTCCAATTCTTGATTCCCCTAGCCAAAATTTCTCTCACAAATCATTTTTATGAAGTTTCTTTGTACAAATGAGAAAAGATATATTCTTTTGGACCTCTTTTGCCTTCTATATTCTATTGTTCCTATTTCTTGAGAATGAGTCTAAGCAAATTAGTTAGGAGTGGGACTTCTATTTCCTTCTGTGCAGTTTCCTACCTGTTATTTATCCTTCAGAGGAAAAAGGAGTAGGAAAATGAGATCTTTTATATGATCATCTGCCTTCCATCTCTTGTTCTTTCATCTTAAGCTTGATTGGTGGCTTCTTCTCGGAAGAAGAGTGCCTTCTACTCAATAGTGAATATTAAATTTCACCTTCAATTCCAACATTCTCATACCTTATATCCTTCAGTAATTCTGAACCTCTGTAGGTCATTATCCATAACCCAATGACCACACTTTTCCAACTGATTCCTTATTCCCATCCCCTGAACTCTCCCATGTGAAAGATCCAACCAAATACCACTCAGATCTTCTACTGTGCCCTGAGGATTGCATAGGCAACAAATTTTATTTTAAAACTTTTAGTCTTCAAATCCTCCCATCAAGGGAAGGGGAAGAGGACCTGGGTTTCCTCTCATAACACAGTGTTATCCGACAGTTGTTGACTAGCATTTCCAGTGCTAGCTGTATCTTTACTCATTAATGGCAATTCACTGGACAAGATGGGAAGTAGAAATATACCTTGCTCCTCATTGTTACCTCTAGATTCTCCTTATTTTAGTCATTATTTAACCTTTAGTCCTTTGAGGTTCATGAAATTTATCTCTTGTTCATCAATACTTTAATTATTGTTGTCTAGAGATCTCTGGGCCCCATCTCTTCCTTTTTCAATGAATTAAATATTTGGTTCACTTTTTTTTTTTTTTTTTGCTCTTTAAACTCTAATCTCATACCAGGGAACTTCAACACATGTACTAATTCTCCCTCAAATACCCTACTTAATCCTCTCTCCCTCAAGAGATTAATCCCACTCTTATCCACTCTATCAGTTTTTTTTTTTCAATCTCTTCCTATCAGCACCTTCCTTACTATTTACAAACATGTCCATGTCTGTCTCATACTCAACAAAATCTTCATGTGATTTTCTCATTTCTCTTAACTATCTTTTACCTTTTGTGACTAACCTCCTTGGAAAACCAAACAAAACGAACAAAAAAATATACAATAAATGCCTCTGATTTCTCTCCTCCCAATTTCTTCTCAGCCCCTTACAGCCTGATTTCTAACCTTATCATTATGCCAAATCTCTCTCCACAGTTACTAGTGATACATTAATTACCAAATTCAAAGTTCTTTCTTTGACTTCACTTTGATACCCTTTAACACTGTTGATCACCCTCTTCTTTACATTCTTTCCTGGTTTTCTTCTTACCTATTCAACCACTCCTCATTTTTCTCTGCTAGATCCTCATCTAGATTATACTCTCTAAACCTTAAGTATCACTTAAGGTGTTGTTCTAGGCCCTCTTCTCTTCTTTATCTACTTCTTTATCTTCTTTATCTACATCATTACAGTGTCTGCTGAAGATTCTCAAATCTACTTAAACTATCCCAAGTTATCTGCTCACCTCCAATTGTGTGCATCCAATAGCTTTTCATAATCTCAAACTGAATGTCCAATGGAAAACTCAATATATCTAATCTATATTAATCATTGTCTTCCCCTTAAAATTTCCCCCATCCTATGTTGTCTATTACTATAGAGGGCAACAATAGCCTCATGGCTTCTCAGGCTTGTAATATAGGGGAACAATAACTCACCCCTATATTTGATTTATTTCTAATATTTATCTTTTTTACGTTTGCATCATCTTTGGAATATATACCCTTCTGTTCTCTAATATTGCTATCACTCTGTGATAGGCCCTTATAAATTGATGCTAAACATATTGCAGTGGCCTGCTAGTGGGTCTACCTGCCTCAAGTTTCTCCTCACTCTAATTCATCTTGAATCCAAGATGAAATGATTTTTCTAAAATGCATTTCAGTTCACCTTCCCTGAAATAAATTCCAATTATTCCCCATTGCCTCTAGGATCAAACAAAACATCCAGTGTTTGGCATTCTCTTTCTCTCTCTCTCTCTCTCTCTCTCTCTCTCTCTCTCTCTCTCTCTCTCTCTCTCCCTCTCTCTCTTTTTCCCTCTTTTTCTTCTTCTTATTCATCTTTTTCTTTTTTTTTTTTTTGGCTGTTCCACAAGCCTGAAATACTTTCTTTCCTCTATGCTTATTGGTCTTCCTGGGTTTTTTAAGCCCTCACTAAAATGTTGTCTTTTACAGAGGAAATTTCTCTTAATTGTAATACCTTTTCTTTATTAATTACTTCCTTTTCTTTGTACATGGTTTGTTTTTATAAATGTGTTTATCTGTTGTCATCCCCATTAAATTGCAAGCTCCTTGAAGATAGGAATTTTCTTTTTTTTTTTTTCCTACATCTTCAGCACTTAGCACAGGATTAGGTATATAATAGGAAGCAGGTACATTTTTATGACTGACTGCCATTTTCTATACCTAGCATCTTTTGTAATGGTGTGATGCAGATAGCCCAAACCAAGTCACAGCAATCTACTGCTAAATTTTTAATGTGATATATATACTTCAGAAATACTCTACTTCAAGGCTTAATTTATTGGATTGTTTTTAGTCTAGAATTAAGAAAGTGATGAAGAAAATGTTAATAATGGAGAATAAACTTAAAAGTATGTAGTGTGTATGTCTTTTTTTCCCTCAGAAAGATATTTGTTAAAATATTTCCCAGCACCTTCTAACTATAAAATCAGACCCTCCTTCAAATTCACCACTCAAATAAAAATTTATTTGCTAATCTTTTTCTTCTTCCCCAAAATGAAAGAATTATGTTCACCTGTTTAGCTTACCTCAGACTTGGTACTTTTTCTTTTACTTCTAATTTTAATTATCCCTTGCCCAAATGCCTTATATCTTCTTTCAATGATTTCTTGTAAATATTGGATAAGTTAATAATTTTTCTGGAATGTTGAATGTGTGAATAAAAATATACCATTTTCATGAAGCTTTCAAAGACTGATTCTATCTCAAAGATTTGCCACCAGTTGTCCTACACTTTATATCAAAGTTTTTCCTTCTGTTTTGAGCATATTTTCATAGAAGACAAATGCAGTTATATCTGTTATCATTTGGTGGTCTTTCATTAAATATTGGTGATACTGATAATTATAGTAAAGATGTTGAAATTCAAGTGAGTGAAGAGATTAGGTACGATTAAATTATTTACTATAAACTAATTTGTTAAATGGAGATCTTATAGGTCATCAAAGAAGGCTTTGTAAAAGGATGCACTGCTATCTAAATTCAAATCAAACAGTAAAGCTTAATGTTCCTCAAAAATAGGAAAAAAAAATCTGAATTAATCCTCCTTGAGGGCAAATACCATTTCATTTCTGTTCAATGCCTTTCACAGTATCTAACACACATCAGTTACTTAATGTATGCTTTTTTAAAATGTATGAATAAAAAAGCAATCATCTCTTCATTTTTATTTTAATTTTTCATCTTTCTATCTTGAGACTTTGAAATACTACTATTTTTTTTCAAAGGCAAGAGTGTATTCTTCTGTTGAGCACACTGAGAAGGCAAGCAGCCTGAGCACAGGACAATGGAAGAGTTGTAACTTTCTTTGGTCAAATGACCACATATCAATTACTTTTTGAAAGGCTTGGTGAAAAGGGAACAGAGGGAAAGTAAAAGACACCCAGAAAATGTTAAAGGCCCAGAAACTTTCACTGGTAGAAGAACAGCTAGCAGGTTAAAAAAAGGGGCCATTTCCTCTCTTTTCTTGAAATTAATTTCTTCCCATCCCTGACTCTGACCTTCCCTATTCTGTCTCCCTTCCGGCCCAAAGCCCAGGAAACTTAAGAAAGGTCATCCTAGCTGGGGATGACAAAAATGTTGAACATTCAAAGAGATGGGTCCTCCTTGGGGGGACAAGGTGCTGGCCATTCCTCCCAGGCCAACTTGTAAGGCACAGCCGGTGGCCACCAAGACACGTCTCTGACCACACTCAGGCACATATGGCCTGGCAGTGGTTACTGGGAGAAAACCGCTTGGCGCTCTCTGAAAAGGGCCCTCCGATGTCTCCTCTCCTTCACCTCCTGTTTTCAGGCTATTTGCTCTGCCCTGATCTCAGCTTCAAATTTGCTGGTCATGGACAGGGCATGGACCTCAATAGAGAACATTAAAATGTTAGGTTGAGGTCCATATTTCACATCCCTCTCTCTGGGTGTATATGGTTCTCTTCACCAAACAATTGGAACTGGTTTGAAGCATTTCATTGTTGAAGAGAGTCATGTTCATTAGAACTGATCCTCATATAGTATTGCTGTTGCCGTGAATAATGATCTCCTGGTTCTGCTCACTTCACTGAGCAACAGTTCATGCAAGTCTCTCCAGGCCTCTCTGAAATCATCCTGCTGGTCATTTCTCACAAAACAATAATATTCCATAACATTCATATACCATAATTTATTCAGCCACTCTCCAATTGATGGGCATCCATTCAGTTTCCAGTTTCTAGCCACTACAAAAAGAGCTGCCACAAACATTCTTGCACATGTGGGGCTCTTTCTTTCTTTTATGATTTCTTTGGGATATAAGCCCAATAGAAACATGGCTGGCTCAAAGGGTATGCACAGTTTGATAATTTTTTGAGCATAGCTCCAAATTGCTCTCCAGAATGGTTGGATCCGTTCACAGCTCCACCAACAATGCATGAGTGTCCCAGTTTTCCCACATCCCCTCCAACATTCATCTTTATCTTTTCCTGTCATTTTAGCCAATCTGACAGGTGTGTAGTGGTACCTCAGAGTTGTCTTAATTTGCATTTCTGATCAATAGTGATTTGGAGCACCTTTTCATGTGATTATAAATAGTTTTAATTTCATCATCTGAAAATTGTCTGTTCATATCCTTTGACCATTTATCAATTGGAGAATGGCTTGAATTCTTATAAATATGAGACAATTCTCTATATATCTTAGAGATGAGGCCTTTATCAGAACCCCTAAATGTAAAGATGATTTCCCAATTGGATGCTTCACTCATAATCTTGTCTGCATTAGTGTTTTTGGAGAGAAACTTTTTAACTTAATATAATCAAAATTATCTATCTGGTGTTCAAGTAAGAGTTCCAGATCTTCTTTGGACAGAAATTTATTCCATCTCCACAGGTCTGAGAGGTAAACTATCCTATGTTCCTCTAATTTGGTTAAAATATCACTCTTTATATCTAGATCATGAGCCCATTTAGATCTTATCTTGGTGTATGCTGTTAGGTATGGGTCCAGCTTTAATTTCTTCCACACTAGTTTCCAATTTTCCCAGCAGTTTTTGCTGAATAGTGAGTACTTATTCCAAAAGCTAGCATCTTTGGGTTTATCAAACACTAAATTGCTAACGTTATTACCTAGCTTGTGCTGATATCCTATCCTATGCCACTGATCGAGTAATCTATTTCTCATCCAGTACCAAATGGTTTTGATCACCGCTGCTTTATAATATAGTTTTAGATCTGGTACAGCAAGGCCACCTTCATCTGTCTTTTTTTTTTCATTAATTCCCTTGAAATTCTTGACCTTTTGTTCTTCTAAATGAACTTTGCTACTATTTCTTCTAGATCTGTAAAATAATTTCTTGGGAGTTTGATTGGGATGTCGCTAAATAAGTAAATTAGTTTGGGTAGAATTGTCATTTTTATTATATTCGCTTGGCCTACCCATGAGCACTTAATATTTTTCCAATTGACTAGGTCTGATTTTATTTGTGTGGAAAGTGTTTTGTAATTTAGTTCGTAAAGTTTCTGACTTTTCCTTGGCAGATACATTCCCAAATATTTTCTCCTATCATCCGTTATTCTGAATGGAATTTCTTTTTGTATCTCTTGTTGCTGAACTTTGTTGGTAATATATAAAAATGCTGATGATTTATGTGGATTTAATTGAATCCTACAACTTTACTAAAGCTGTGAATTGTTTCTAGTAGTTTTTTAGTTGAGTCTCTAGGGTTCTCTAAGTATACCATCATGTCATCTAGAAAGAGTGATAATTTGGTTTCTTCATTACCTACTCTAATTCCTTTTATCTCTTTTTCTTCTCATTTCCAAAGCTACCATTTCTAATACAATATTAAATAGTAATGGTGACAGTGGGCAGCCTCGTTTCACTCCTGATCTTACTGGGAATGGTTTTAGTTTGGCTCCATTACATATGATGCTTGCTGATGGTTTTAAATAGATGCTACTGATCATTTTAAGGAAAAGCCCATTTATTCCTATACTCTCTAGTGTTTTTAATAGGAAAGGGTGTTGGATTTTATCAAAGGCTTTTTCTGCATATATTGAGATAATTATGTGGTTTTTGTTAGTTTGGTTATTAATATAATTAATTATGCTGATAGTTTTCCTAATATTGAACCAGCCCTGCATCCCTGGTATAAATCCTAGTTGGTCATAGTGTACTATCCTGGGGATGACTTTCTGTAATCTCATTGCTAATATCTTATTTTAAATTTTTGCATCAATATTCATTAGGGAAATTGGTCTATAGTTTTCTTTCTCTGTTTTCACCCTACCTGATTTAGCCCTCAGCACTACATCAGTCTCATAGAAGGAATTTGGTAGTATACCTTCTGTCCCTATTTTCTCAAATACTTTGTATAGTTTTGGAATTAATTGTTCTTTGAATGTTTGGTAGAATTCACATGTAAATCCATCTGGCCCTGGAGATTTTTTCTTAGGGAGTTGATTAATAGCTTGTTCTATTTCTTTTTCTAATATGGGGCTATTTAAATAATTTATATCCTCTTCTGTTAACCTGGGCAATCTATATTTTTGTAGATATTCCTCCATTTCATTTAGAATATCAAATTTATTGGCATAAAGTTGGGCAAAGTAACTGCTAATTATTACTCTAATTTCCTCTTCATTGGAGGAAAGTTCTCCCTTATCATTTTTGAGACTAACAATTTGATTTTCTTCTTTCATTTTTCTGATCAAATTAACTAAAGGCTTATCTATTTTGTTGGTTTTTTCATAAAACCAACTCAGTTTTATTTATTAATTCAATAGTTTTCTTATTTTCAATTTTATTAATCTCACATTTTATTTTCAGAATTTCCAATTTGGTATTTAATTGAGGGTTTTTAATTTGCTCTTTTTCTGTTTTTTTAATTGTAACCCTAATTCATTGATCATTTCTTTCTCTATTTCATGCAAGTAAGCATCTAGAGATACAAAGTTACCCCTTATAATCGCTTTGGCCATATGCCACAAATTTTTGTATGTTGTCTCTTTATTGTCGTTCTCCTGGATGAAATTATCGATTGTGTCCATAATTTGCTGTTTCACCCATTCATTCTTCAGGATTAGATTATTTAATTTCCAATTAACTTTTGGTCTATTTTCTCCTGGCCTTATATTACATGTGAGTTTTAGTACATCATGATCTGAAAAGGATACATGTACTATTTCTGCTTTTCTGCATTTGATTTTGAGGTTTTTATGCCCTAACACATGATCAATTTTCATATAAGTTCCATGAACCCCTGGGAAAAAAGTATACTCCCTTCTATCACCTTTCAAATTCCTTCAGAGATCTGTCATACCTAACTTTTCTAACATTTTGTTTACCTCCCTAACTTCTTCCTTATTTATTTTGTGGTTTGATTTATCTAATTCTGAGAGAACAAGGTTGATATCCCCCACTAGTATAGTTGTACTGTCTATTTCTCCTTGCATCTCTGTTAGTTTCTCCTCTAGGAATTTGGATGCTATACCACTTGGTGCATATATGTTTAGTATTGATACCACTTCATTGTCTGTGGTACCCTTTAGTAAAATATAGTTTCCTTCCTCATCTCTTTTAATTAGATCTAATTTTGCTTTTACTTGATCTGAGATAAGGATTGCTACCCCTGTTTTTTTTTTTTTGTTCACTTGAAGCATAAAGATTCTGCTCCAGCCCTTTACCTTCACTCTGTATGTATTTCTATATTTTAGATGTGTTTCTTGTAAATAACATATTGTAGGATTCTGGCTTTTAATCCAGTCCACTATCCGTTTCCGTTTTATGAGAGAGTTCATCCCATTCACATTCACAGTTAAAATGACTATATCTATATTTCCTGCCATCTTATTTACCCAAAGTTATATTTTTCTCTTCCCTTTCCCCTTACTCT
>JAJPUD010009879.1:0-30301 GCA_023553655.1 Myrmecobius fasciatus | reverse complement strand
AGCTTGTAATATCTTTTCCTTGGTGCGATAGTCCTGAAATTTGGCCATGATATTCCTTGGCGTTTTAATTTTGGGGTCTCTTTCAGGAGGTGATGGGTGAATTCTTTCAATGCCAACTTTGCCTTCTGATTCTAAAACATCAGGGCAATTCTCTTTCATGATTTCCTGTAAGATAGCATCAAGGTTCTTTTTTTCATTGTGACTTTCAGGGAGTCCAGTAATTCTTAGATTGTCTATTCTGGATCTGTTTTCCAAGTCAGTTGTTTTTCCTAGGAGATATTTCATATTTTATTCAATTTTTTCATTTTTTTGTTTTTTTTTTTTTGATTCTTGAAGTCTTATTGAGTCATTCATTTCAATTTGTTCAATTTAATTTTTAAGGTATTATTTCCTTCAGCTATCTTTTTTAGCTCCTTTTGTAACTGGCCAATTGAATTTTTTGGTTCATTGCATTCTTTTTCCATTTTGCCAATTTTATTTTTCAGTGAATTGTTATCTTTTTCCAATTCACTATTTTTATTTTTTAGTGAGTTGGTGACTTTTTTCAATTCACCAATTTTGTTATTCAGTGAATTGTTGTCTTTTACCAATTCACTATTTTTATTTTCTTGTGATTTGGTGACTCTTTCCAATTTACCAATTTTGTTTTTCAGTGAATTGTTGTCTTTTACCAATTCACTATTTTTATTTTCCAGTGAATTGGTGACTTTTTCCAATTCACCAGACTTATTTTCCAGTTTTTCACATCTCTGTTGCAGGGCAATATTTCCTTCTTGAACTGCTCTCAATTTATTTCCCCAATCTTCTTCTAGCTCTCTTTTGAGATTCTTTATGCAGTCTTCCAGGAAAGCCTTCTGAAAGGGAGACCAGCTTAAGTCCACCTTTGTGGCTTTATCTGGGATTGTTTTCAGAATCTCAGGATCTGGGGACTTCTCTAGTTTCTCTCCATAAAAGCTGTCTATGGTGAGAGCTCTCTTCTTGCTCATGATTTTCAGCTGAGGTATCAGTCACCAGCAGGGAATTCTGCAGCAGCAATTTCAATTTGCCCTGGGGCAATTTGATGAGTTGACTTCCGGTCTGGGGCTGATCTTGCTAGATCCACACTAGGACCACACTTTCAGCTGCTCTCAATCCACTCTTTATCAAAGGTAGATCTGCCAAAGCACCTGCCCGCAAGCAGAGTAAAGTGGCCCAAACGTCTTCCAGGGACTTCCTGACAGTCTAAAAACTTCTGGTCCTTCCCAGCCCCGGACTTGCATCCCAGCTGCCCACTGGTGTCTGAGTGCTGGGAGCTGCTTGATCCCCTGCCCATTTAAAACTGACCTCAGGTGTTCTTTCAAAGTAGATATTTGATAGAAGTGCGTTGTAGTCCAAGTGTTTGGTGGAGCCCTCACTCCAGAACCAATTCGGAGGCTCAATTTGTCTGGGTCTGAGGGAAAGTCTCAGGAGCTCACAAAAGAGGCTGTCTGCAGTTTGCCATCTTGGCTCCGCCCCCGAAATACTACTATTGATGGTGAAATACACATATTTACATAAATTATATATATGCTTGTGTATACATATATATATATATATATATATGTGCAATAACTTGATCAATATTTAACACTTTTCTCTTTGAATTTCTAAGTCACTTTATTAGAGTGCATTTGATTTTTAAGTCTTTCCAGATAGTTGTCCAATTGAAAGATAAAGCATAAGCTATAGGTTAGTCACATGTACCATAGAAAGAAGGATTAACATAGGATTCTAAAAGAAGCAAACACAGAAACACTACAACAATTTCTCTAATAGTTGCTCAGTTCCATGAAAGTGTGGTACCTTTTGTATGCATTTGTGCATATATGTGCATGCATATATAGACATATGTATGTATGTATGTATTCATATCTTATATATATGTGATTGTTCTCTTTTAGAGATTTGTACAATTACCCTTTTTATATTCATTTCAATAAAATCTGTTTTATGATCCATCTATTGTTATCCTGTTAGCAAAATGAAAATCTTTAGAATAGAGTTAGAATTGAGTCATATTCATATGTTCTCATGGATAATTTAAGACTTATGCCAGTTCATATAGTCTTAAACATCTAGTAATAGATTATAGGAATTCTGTCAATTAATTTGTTTAGAATAAACAAGAATCTCTCTCTCTCTGTGTATATATGTACATATATATACACAAGCACACATATACATAATAGCTCTATGTATGTAAATAAATGTTTATATGTGTGTATATATGTATATATTATGTATGCAAATGTATATGTATGTATGTCTCAAGCCCTTTCCTTCTTAATCCTCTTCTAATCCATTCTCTGAATGATTCCTTTAGCATATTTGATCTTGTCAATTCCTGATGCAATAAAGTCCAGTGCCTCCTTATTATCTCGATTATAAAGTATAAACTCCTATTTTGGGTTTATATATGTTATTTCTCACAGATGAAATTGACCCTCCTTTTGTTCTTCCATATGAAACTCTATTTCCCATTACTGTGTTTTTGCATTCATTGACCAGCTTCCTTGGTTGGATGCTCTTTGCTCCTCTAGCTCAAAGAAATCCTTGACTGTCTTTAAAGCTCAGGCCATATAAAAGTTTTCATGAATCCCTGAAACTGCTAGAGTCCTTTTTTCTTATCTTTATAGTAACTGTGAGTCATTTTAAAAAAAGTTTTGCAGTGTCTATTAAACATATATACATAGATACATGCATACATGTACATATTTATATGAGGGCAATCAATGTTTTATTTTTGTCATATCTACAGTACAGAATACATGAACATAGTCACTAGGGAAGGGAAAAAAGCAGTTATTAAGCATCTATGTGAGAAACATTTTCGTAAGCTCAGTGCATGACATATAGTAGGTATGATTTCATTTGATAACAAATAGTTATTGACTGATGAATTGATAGAAGAAGAAATATGGGTTTAAATCTCATCTGATCAGCTTACTAGTTTCTCAGATGGTTATGATGAAACATTCACATGTCAGTTTCCTCATTTTTAAAATGAGATTTTATTTAGTGACATCTATGGGTTCTTCCAGTTCTTTATCTATCCTATATAAAGCATGAAGATGATCAAGTAGTAATTACTTTTGATCCAAAATTTTGGTATAATGAGGATATAGTTAGAATATTTGAGCATGCATATCTTTTTTTTTTCTATGATTCAAGGCTCATATACAATTTTAGAGCTAGAGAAAGTCTTTTCTCTGGTACTAAAACCAGAGATCTTTCTTAGACATTTCCTCTTGTCACTTGTATCTGGGTTGTTTCACTCTTTTTAACAGAAAACAAGCACTTGCAGTGGTGAGTGGAGCTAGCCACACACACACACACACACACACACACACACACACACACACACGAACTAGCATCTGTGATGTGTCTGTTGTGGGAACATACTAAGAACTTTTTAGCGCTATTCATCCATTTTTCATTATTGACTGGAATTCAACTCTCACATTGTGGATACAAAAAGCTATAGCATGTGCAATTATTACACCATAGTAAACTATCTCAGCTGAGAAGCTAAACAAGGTTGAGGGTAACCAATAGGTCATAAACCATCAGTAAATTAAAGGACTCCTATCTCCAAGAATTTGAAAATTTCCCATCATGGAATGGGTAGAAGAAAACAATTTGTTCCAATGGTCATAAAGCAGATGCCATAGAATGCTTAGAATGTGGTGAGAATCTAACATGCCATGACAATGTATAGCCTCTAGGGCCATCATTAATTGTCCTGACCTTTGTCTTCACACTAGAAGAATGAAGTTGATGACTTTGTACTACTCTGCATCACTTAAATCCAATTCACACAAGTCCAATTCGTCCTGTGATATTTTTGAATATTTTCAAAAATGAAGGACAAAAGCAATGATATTCTCTCTCTCTCTCTCTCTCTCTCTCTCTCTCTCTCTATCTCTCTCTCTCTCTCTCTCTCTCTCTCTCTTTCTCTCAACAATATTACATAACATTCATATACCTTCACTTATTTAGCCATTCTCCAACTAATGGGCATCCACTCAGTTTCCAGTTTCTACAAAAAGGGCTGCCACCAAGTCCCTTTCTCTCCTTCAAGCTCTCTTTTGGATATAGGCCCAGTAGAAATATTGCTGAATCAAAGGGTATGCACACTTTGATAACCCTTTGGGGATAGTTCCAAATTTCTCTTTAGAATGGTTGAATCCATTCACAATTCCACCAACAGTGTATTAGTGTCCAAGTTTTCCCATATCCCCTCCAATATTCATTGTTATCTTTTCCTGTCTTCTTAGCCAATCTGAGAGGTGTGTAGTGGTATTAGAGTAGTCTTTAATTTGCATTTCTCTAATCAATACTGATTTAGAGCACCTTTTCATATGACTAGAAATCATTTTCAATTTCTTCAACTGAAAATTGTCTGTTCATATCATTTCACTATTTGTCCATTGGAAAAAGGCTTGAATTCTTATAAATTTGTGTCAATTCTCTATATATTTAAGAAATGAGACCTTTGTCAGAAATCTTGAATGTTAACATTTTCCACCAATTTGTTGTTTCTCTTCTATTCTTGTCAATTTTTGTATGTTCCATGCACTGCCAAGAATAAAGTATATTGATTTCTGTCTCCATTCAATTTTTCCAAATGTCTATCACACCTAATTTTCTAGAATTCTATTTATATCTTTAAATTATTTTTTATTTATTTTGTGATTTGATTGATCTAGTTCTGAGAGAGCAAGGTTGAGATTCCCACTAATAAAGTTTTGCTGTCTATTTCTTCTTGCAGCTCTTTTAACCTCTTCTAGGAATTTGGATGCTTTGCCATTTGATGCATATATGTTTAGTATTGATATTATGGCACCTTTTGGTAGGATGTAGTTTTCTTCCTTATCTTATCTCTTTGATCTGTTTTTTCTTTTACTTGATCTGAAATCAGGATTGCTACCCCTGCTTTTTTTTTTTTTTTAACTTTATTTGAAGAATAATAGATTCTGTTCCAGGCTTTTACCTTTACTATGAATGTATCATTCTGTGTTAAATGAGTTTCTTGTAAATAATAAATTGTAGGATTCTGGCTTTTAATCCAGTCTGCTGTTTGCTTCCGTTTTATGGGAGAGTTCATCCCATTCACATTCCAACTTAAAATTACTAACTCTGTATTTCTATCTTATTTTACCCCAATTATACTTTTCTCTTTCCTTTCCCTCTTTTTTTCCTTCCCACTATTTTGCTTCTGACCACCCCCTTCATCAAACAATTTCCCATATAGAGATATGAGCTTTAAAATAAAAGTTATATTTTTCTTTCCTTTTTTACCTTTTCATCACAAATAAATTAAATTCACTTGTTTCATTGAATGTCCATCTTTTACCCTGGAAAATAATGTTCAGTTTTGCTGAGTAGTTGATTCTTGATTGCAATCCAAGTTCCTCTGCCTTTTGGAATATTAGATTCCAGGCCCTTTGCTCCTTTAAAGTGGAAGCTGCTAGGTCCTGACTAATCCTGATTGTGACTCCTCAATATTTGAATTGTTTCTTTCTAGCTATTTGAAATATTTTCTCCTTGATTTGATAATTCTGAAATTTAGCTATGATGTTTTTTTAAGTTTTCATTTTGGGGTCTCTTTCAGAAGGTGATGGATGAATTCTTTCAATGGTTAGTTTACTCTTTGGTTTTAGGACATCAGGGAAGTTTTCCTTGATGATTTTCTGGAAAATGGTGTCTAGGTTCCTTTTTTTTCCCATCATGGTTTTCAAGAAATCCAATAATTTTTACATTGTCTCTCCTAGATCAATTTTCTAGATTAGTTGTTTTTTTTTCTTTCTTTTTTTTTACTTTTTAAACATTTTTAAAAGAATGAACATCTTTGCACCCAGAGGAAAAATTGGTATTTTTTAATATATATTTATATATATATATATATTTATATAATATGTATTTTTTAAAGCAACATTAACCCCTTTTGTCCTCTGGTTTAAGAAACGTTCATGTGTTAACTTCTCTGCCATGGTGTCATGAGGAAAAAGAATGGGGAGAAATGTCAACCATCTGCACCAGTAAATAATAACTATCATTATTACATATTTTTATTAATTTAAAAAAATAATAAACTGTAATGCAGGTGCAAGGAAAAAGCATGTGGCCTTGACTCTGCACTGCACACACAGGAGGAATGGGAAGGGGAGCACAGAAGGGGAAGAAGCGGAAAAAGGGCGAGAGGGTGAGAAGGAAGACTGGCGGGGAGCGGCCATAACAAAAATAGATTCTTTATATTCTGTCATCCCTCAGGTTCAAAGTTTGCTTTTTGTTGGAAACCACAAGCTTTTGCTGCCCAGTTCAGATGTGTTCCGGGGAAAATTGTCTTTTAGGCTAAGAAAGATTCAAAAAAATTTTGTCTTCAGTACAAAAAGTCTTAAGAGAAAATAAGTTTTTTTTTTTTTTTTTGCTCCCAAAATGCTACAAGGTATCTCTAGTGTATGTCTAGTGTACTCTGTGAAAGGCTTGAATTCAAGTCTGAGCTGTCGGCGCTCAACCCCAGGTCCGAGGCGCCTGCCCCGTGGAGGCCCGCCATGCCGGGGTTGCCCGCCAGCTGGGAGAGCATGGCACTCTGGTCTGGGCTGGCAAAGTGCCCTTGCTCCATGGCGTTGGCCTGGGCAGCCACCAGTCCTGGGTGCGGGGAGCTGGTCTGTGGGGACACGTGGTGCCGGGACGGCTGCGGCTGCATTCAGGGGGAGGGGCTGGAGTGGGGCGGCTGGGACTGGGGCCTTGGGGACGGGACGGGCTGGGGGGAGCGCACTTGGCTGCTGAGCGACGGGGGGATCTGCTGGCCCTGGGCCTGGCCCAGGAGCATGTGCTGCTGGGGGCTCATGGGGTTCGGCGGCGCAGGGGAGCCCATCTGCTGCTGGAGCAGCCGCTGCTGGTAGGCCTGCTGCAGGCTGGCCCCAGGATCGGCCCCCATGGCCTGCGGAAGCTGGCTCATCTGTCCCATGGCTCCCGGCTGCATCTGCTGCATGTGGTGCTGCATGCCCTGCTGCTGCTGCTGCTGCTGGGGGTAGCCCAGGCCCTGGGGCTGCGGGAACTGCCCGTGGTTGCCCATGGCGGGGCCCACCCCCTGCTGCTGCTGCCGCTGCTGGTCGAGCAGCTGCTGCTGCTGCCGCCTCATGAGGAGCTCCCGGAACTGGGCGGACATGTCCCCGTGATTCATGTTCATCTGCGGAGGCTGGGGGCTCACCCCCCCATGGCCGGCGGAGGCTGGGGCTGGGGAGGGGGCTGCGGCTGCGGCGGGGGCAGGCTGGCCCTCTGCACCCGGGCCTGCATGGGGTTCATGGCCTGCATGGCCGGGTTGGGGTGCACGCCTTGCTGCACCTGCATGGCAGGCTGGCCTGAGGCGAGGCCCTGGGGGTTCTGGGTGGCGTACTTGGCCGCCTGCTGCTTGATGAAGGCGGCTAGCAGCTGGGGGTTGGTGTGGAGGATGTTGAGCACCTGCTGCTGCTGCATGGGCGAGCTGGGGGATCGCAGAGTTCTCAGTAGGTTCTGTAAGGCTTCATGCGGCAGGGAGCCTTGCTTGGACTGGGCCACGGCGGGGACCTGGCCCAGGCCCGGCTGCGGAGCCATAGTTTTTTTTTCAATGAGGTCTTTTATATTTCCTTCTGTTTTTTCTTTTTTTTTTTTTCCTTTTTGGTTTTGTCTGACTGATTTTTGAAATCTCATTCAGTCATTTACTTCCTTTTGTTCAATTCTAATTTTTTGAATTGTTTTCTGTAGTTAGCTTTTTATCTCCTTTTGCATTTGGTTAATTAGATTTTTAAATAAAGACCTCTTTTGCTCATTGCATTTTTTTTCCATTTCAAAAATTCTGTTTTCCAATGAATTGGTTTCTTTTTCATATATATTTTCTAAGGGGTTATATGCTTTTTCCATTTCATGAAAACTATTTTAAAGGAATTTTCTTCAGATAATTTATGTTTTTCCTTTTCCAAACTCTTGCAATATTCTCATTTTCTTTTCCAATTTTTTTCTTCTAATTCTCTTTTAATATCCATTTTGAATTCTTCCAAGAGAGTCTTGTGAAATGGGAACCAACTCATATCATCTTTTGGGGCTTCTTCTGGACATAATTTGCCTTTAGGATCCTCAGGATCCTCTGTTCTTCTCTTTTTTCCAAAACAGCTATCTATGGGCAGAGTATTTTTTTGCTTCTTTGCTTATTTTTTTTAAAGGTTGAGGTCTGTTCTTAGGGCAAACGGTGACAGCCACTTTTGGTTGCCCTTGGGCTAGTGCTGCTAACCAACTTCTGGTTCTGAGTAGGCATGGCCAGGTTCTGTGTTTTTCTGGGGTTTGGAGGCTCACTATTTGCCTTTTGTATTTGCATTGGATGTATAACAGGAAATCTACTAACCCACTGGCTTTTAACCAGGACAGAGTAGCCTAAGCACCTCCCAGTAGATTCCCTGATGTGAAGATACCATAAGGCCCTGGCTCCCTGACCTGGCTCCTTGCAATGTGTTTGCTCTTGGCAGCCTCCATCCCCCTCACCCCTTCACCCCTGCCTAATTAAAACTTTTCCAAAAGTTTTTCCAAAGTATCTTCTTTTGGAAATTTGTTATACTCCAAATATTTGTGGGTTCTGTCACTTCAAAAGCAGTTCATCTCCTTGATCTGGTGTTTATCTGAGGGACACTAGGAGCATCTCAGAAAAAGATGTGGGTACTCTATGCAATTTTGGCTTCACTTCCTAATATATAATAACCTGCTCCACTTCAATATTATTTTAATTTGTTATTATATTTATTATATATACTACTTTCCTAGTTCTAAATAAATATTTTTGGTGGCTTGATCAGTTATATATATAACTGATCATATATAACTGATCAATCCACCAATAAATATTTATTAAGCAACTATCATATACTAAATATTGTGCTAAGTATTGCTCTCAAGCAGTTCACATTGTAATAGGAGAGACAATAAGGAAATACAGATATATAAACAAGTTATATGCACAACAAAAAGGAAATGGTTAAAAGAGAAAAGGCACTAGAATTAAGGGGAATTGGGAAAGGTTTTTTTTTTTTTTTTTTTTTTTTTGTAGAAGGTTACATTTTATTTGAGATTCAGGCAAAAGGGACAACCAGAAAAAATGCTCAGAGCCAAGAGATGGAGTGTCTACTTTGTGGAATAGCAAGAAAGTCAATGTCATTGTATTAACAAGGTATACAGCAGAGAATTATGCATCACAAGTCTGGAAAAGTAGATTTGGGCTAGGTAATGAAAGACTTTCCATCCATATAGAGAGGATTTTAAAATTTGATCCTTTAGCACTAGGGAGCTTCTGTAGTTTATTGAATAGGTGGGTGACATGGATGAACTTAATACTTTAGAAAAAATCACTTTAGTGACTAAATTGAGGAAGAATTGGAGTACAGAGAGTTAAATCAAACATATTTACTAGTAGATTATTTCAAGTTTTGAGGTGATAAGTGTTGGTATCCTATGGGTTGCATTGTCAAAGGAAAGAAGGCAGCATATTCAAGAAATATTGCAAAGATGAAATCAACAGATTTTTCAAGAAAATGAATGTAAAGGGTGAGAGAGTGAAGCATCAAAGATGACTCTTTGGAGCAAGATTAGTTATTGGCAGATTGGTTATGGTAAGTTTAATAAACTCATCAATATAGAAACAGTAATAAAATTAATAGGGGCAATGATATAGGAAGAAAATTAGGAGGGTGTTATCCCAAAAACCTAAAGAGGAAAGCTTACCAAAGAGAAAAGAGTGAACAACACTGTTACATAACAGAGAGGACAAGAAAAATGAGGAAGCTTTTAAATTTTTGAAGGAGATATAATTGGCAACTTTTGATGGAGTAGTTTTGGTGGAATGATAAGGTGAAAACTTGGATTTTAAGGGATTAAGAAGAGAACGAGAGAGGAGAAAGTAGACACACCTGGCAGAGCTTTTTTTAAAATCACTTTTGAGGCAGTGGAGGTAAAAAAGTTAAGGTAAGGAATAAAGCTACCTCTTCACATGAGATAGGAGTGAAGGAGAAAGGGGCAGAAGGTATCTGAATGAAGTGAAGTGATGAAAAGAATAGAAGAGGGAGTTTATGGTGAAGGGCTTCAATTTTTTTCCTTATAATATGTGAATCAAAATTCTCACCTGTTAGGATGGATGAGAAAGGCTTATAAGAGGTTTGGGAAAGGATAAGGTGTTGAAAAACTTTTGTAAAACGTGAAATAGGGAATTAATAAATCAGGTGGATGACTAGTGCCTCCTGGGTGTGAAAACATTTAATATTGAATTGAGGACAACAGCCTCCTTAATGAAGAAGGTTGGAGATTGGGCTAATTTCAGTGTCACATGAGATAGGAGGCTCAGCTTCATAAATCTTTTTGAAAGGGTTAAAATTAGGCAGAAAACAACACTCTTTAAACAGCTTGATGTCAAAAGGAAGGCTGCTCTTCTTTTCACTGGAGGCTTTCCACATCCAGGTCAGGTGATGGAGCTGGCAGCAGGAGGCAGGAGTTGGTTTGTTCTGGAACTCATGGAAGTCTATTTTGTTGCAGATAGAAGATGTCTGACTCCTTCCCTCCTTCCCTAATGTGACACACTGATCCCAGCAGGAGATGGCAAGCAGCAAAGCCCCTTCAAACTAAAGTTCCTTTAAGTTTTTCTTTCATTTAATGAGTCTGGTAATTAGGTGGCAATAGAAAGTAGTAGACTCCCTCCTTAAGTAAAGCTCTTTGTTTAAAATGGAAACACCTAGCTGAGTCCCTTGCTGTCTTCCCTTAGGAGACATGCTAAGCCCAGTAGGAGATAGAAGGCACATAGCAGACATAGAAAAGGCAGAGAATTCTAATACTAATACTAATGCATTTTTCCATCAAGGTTTAGTCTTTTCATTGACTTTCAATAAAGACCTATATATGATTTCATGTTAAATTCTTACTCTAGTCAGACTGAAAGCCCTGGCCTTTTGGTTCTATACCTGGATATGTCAAAGCTACTTTAGGGCAAGTAAAGATCAAAATCACTTCAAAAATGAGACTCTGTCCTTTTAAAAGAGAAACTCAATATATATATATATATATATATATATATATATATATATATATATATATATAGAGAGAGAGAGAGAGAGAGAGAGAGAGAGAGAGAGAGAGAGAGAGAGAGAGTTTCTCTTTTATATATATAGTGAAAGAATAGGGATTTTTTTTAATTACAAGATTTGAATTACAGCAAATAATTATAAACAAATATCCTGATTTAGCAATTTAATAAATAATTAAGTGAAAACAAGTTTAAGATGCCATGTTATATCATGGGAATAAAAAAAAGGCAGGACTCTACTCAAATCCCTCTAAGCCCTAAAATATCTAATAGGAAGAAGACATAACCCTGGGAAAGTCCCTTTACCTCTTTTTGACTCCTAAGACTGTGGAAGAGTTGCTGAAGTGCTTTAATTTTCATTAAAATTAGTTTTACTGTTGTAGAATTAAGAATAACCTTTATGCTTCTGTCTCATATGATTCATTCAGGAGAACCAGTAACACCTTCTTTTCATATGGAGTATGTATGATTTTGTCTCTTGTAGGCAGGAAAAATCATTTTTATAAATTATATATGAATATATAATTTTGCTTTGGAGAACTAAGAAATTGATAATTATACTAGGATCTATATCATATACCCAGCTCTGTGTGTGTGTGTGTGTGTGTGTGTGTGTGTGTGTGTGTGTGTGTGTGTGCGCGTGTGTGTGTGCTTAGGAAATAGTTTATTTGGGCTATCTGAAGGAATTAACATATCTTTTTATGAATCACAATTTTACAGAAAAGACAGCTAAAGACTAAAAAAGTTAGTGAGTTACTTGTGATGATTCAGAGCTGTGAGAAGAAATACTAGAACCAGGCCCTTAATTCCAATTGGAACGCATTAAAGTCTATTATGCTGTTCAACTATTAGACATCTTATATCTAATACTTATGGTTCACAATATCAGGAAGCTGGTAATTTGTCTCATTGTATTGTGGTTGACTATTACCCAAAGTGATTGTTAAACTAAATGTAGTCTAAGACCACCTGTATAAAAATAATTTTGCCATTGAGGAAAGAAGATTGCACAAAGAGTCAGATAAATGAATTTGTATCCTTTCTAATCAACTCTCCAATGATTTTATTTTCAGATTTTTTATCTTTAGACCAGAGTTACCATACCTATGAAGTAGATATAATAAAACTTTCTTTATTCATTCCTCAATTTCATGTGGTCTGACTTTTATTCATACTTCTGACAACTTAAAGATTTATATCCTATAGATGGAATAAAGAGAGTATGTAAAATTAAATTCTAGATGATCCTTACATGTTTTTTCTTAGAAATGGCCATCTAGTCTAACCCTCTTATTTCTGCTGAAGAAAGGTTAAGTGATTTGGGGAAAGTGGCATAGGTAATGACTGCTAAAGGCAGGATTCACATACACATCTTCTGAATCCCAAGTTAAAATTAGTGTAATGCTATTGTACTATTTTTTTTGCATCCTTATTGCTAGCTCTTGGCATTTAGTAGATTAATCTTGTATTTAGTAGAAATTATCTATAAATTTAACTGAATTAATCTTGTAGTTAGTAGAAATTATTTATAAATTTAAATAATGTGAAGAAGATAAATCCTAAATAGTAACACTTTTATTATTGTTTTGAAATACAGGATGTCTAAAATGAATTCTACTATTTTACTATGGGAAGTGGCGGTAGTGGAAACATGTGACTTTATGTTTAAACATAGATCCCTTGCTGATGAGCTGGCATTCATTACCTTGTGGCCATCTGGTAGGTTGTTATCATGCCATGTTGAGGAAGTGTCAGGCTAGTTTCAAGTGAGTATAAATGCCAGCTAAAGATTAATTTAGCAAAAAAGACTGTTGAGTGCAAAAGTGACATCTCTTATAAAAAGGCTTTCCTACCTAGAAATGCCAGGTCAGGGACTTGGTCTTCATTACATGTTAGTACATCTGTTACCACTCATAGGCCCACAGATATGAAGAGAATGTCTTTTGTTGTGAAAACTATATGGTAAAATGGAAATATAGGTGAATGCCAAGATGTTTTGTGAAGGGCAACTTTTATTGCTATAAATCTAGTAAAACTACTGTCATGGCAAAAAGAAAGAAATACTTGAGATATATTTTAAAATTAATTATATCCTTTCAAGTGTTTAGAGTACATAAAGAAATAATCAGATTTTTTTAAAGAGAAAAAGGAATGAAGTGAAATATTAATGTTAGATTTAAAACCTAGGCAGAAAAATGCTTTATATGATTATGAACAAAACAAGTCAATCTAAATAGAATTGAGGGCTAGAGTCCAAAAAAGATTACTTCTGGGATCCTAGGGCTGTTGAATTTAAGTGATTGGGAAAGTGAAAGAAATGGCTCAAAATCCAAAATCATTGATGAAAGAAGAATTGATATAGGACAATACAGCCAAGTCAAGTGAAAAATTACAGATATTAATTGAAATTTGTAAAGGTGTACTAAATATAACCTATTCTATTTTGCAAAGGGCTAATAAATGGCATTTATCGTAAAAAAAAAAATTATTTATTTATTTTTTTTACTTTGCATGAAAGTTGTGTTGGGTGAATCAAAGAATGAATGAAATAATTCAGTGAGTACAATAGGATTTGGGAATGTCTGAGTCTAAAACAATGAGAATGCAATGATAAGGGAAATTTAAAAAGAAACAAGCAAAAAACCGTGTTTGATTATACTTACAACTATCTGGTTGAAAAGAACCAACAATCTTATAGTCAGAAGCGTAGGTTATCTAAACAATCAAAACAAGTGGCAATAATTGTCATATCTATAGTGCTAAAATGTTTGCAAAATTCCTTACCTACATAACTCATTTAATCTGCCTGATATCTGCATCAGGATGGGGAAATTTTCTTTCTATTTTCTCATCTGTAAAACAGAGATAAAAACAATATTTCCTTCTCATAGGATGGTTGTTATAAGATAGAATGACATAACAAAAGTGATTTTAAACATTAAAGCACTATATAAATATTAGCTATTTTTTGAAGGTTTGATTGTAGTAGAAAATTAGCCTTGAAAAGGACCTCAGAGGCTACCTAGTCTCTTTTCCTCACTTTAGAGATGAAAGTTCAAACCAAAGACTGATTAGGTGAAATAATTTGCCCAATTTCACACTGGTATTGATTGCCAAAGTAAGATTTTCATATTTCTGCTCTTGACTTTAAATCCAGGTCTCTTTTCAATACATATAGCAATAGGAATTTGAGGCAGGATTTAAATGAGAATCTTCTTCATTCCAGTGTCAACATTTTGTCCACTATGGCTTGCTACCTCTTCGACTGATTCTCTTGTCTCATTTTACTTTTGGATTGAGTGAGGTCAGTTCATTTGATTGGAGTATGTTTAGGTTAGGTACTCATATACACTATCTGACTAGCTTCTAGATGTAACTGAATCACAGAACATGTCACAGTTTCTTGCTATTTTAATAAATTATTTATTACAGAAAATATGTTCTTTAATCTCCATCAAGAGATGGAGTCAGTAAGTCTTCTATGGGCTATGACATCAGTATATTCATCTGAAGAACAGTTCCATAGTTGATATTAAAATGTCTATGTGTTGACCCATGATTACAAGAAAAGTGAAAACTCTCAGTTCTTCAGTTTTTGAAAGCAAGTTTTCACATCTGAAAAATGAGTGTTGGGAATTATGGTGGTTTTTCTGATGTATCAACTTCATTTATTTCAAAAAAGGAAGTGATTCCACATATAAAGGTGCAAATAGAAGAACACTTCAATTTTTCAAGCTTCAATTTTAACAAATTTTTATTCACGTAAATTAGTTTTGGTTTATAGCATCAAGCTTTCTTCTGATTTGTTTCATTTATTTCTGATCAAGCTAAAACATAAAATATTTTGTTTTGTTTATGTATCTTCATTTAAAATGAAACAATTGTTGACCAAAATACAGTTCAAGTAAATATTTAAGGTCTCAAAAGAGGAATATTTCTCTATGTTCATTGTATTTGCCCTTTCTTATAGATCAGTGAAATCCTTTTACATTCATGTTACAAAATTTCTTTTGCTATTTCAAAATAGATAGGCATGCATTTTGTTTATAGTTCTTTGCTACTACAAAATGTGCTACTTTAAATATTTTATACATTGTTATTTTCTCATTTTCAATAACCTATAAAGGGTTTAAACTTAAAAGAGAAAATTGGGGTAAAGGATATAGATATTTTGGTCAATAATTATTTCATTTTAAATTGCTTTGCAAAATGGTTGTACAATATAATAAAAAATGCAAATATATATGTACATATATACATATAAAACAAAGTTCATGAATGTATCACACATATTACATATACACAAGACCCAGTGCATATATGCATATGTGTGGATATACAAAAAGCAAATATGCATATATGTAAATGCATAAATAGAAAAATATGAATCTGTGTACACAGGTACAAACATGAAGATACATAAACAAAACAAAATATAATTTCCCATGCATAGCTATTTTCAAGTGTCATAAACAGTTTTCCAAAAAATTGCAAAACCTGTGGGAAAATATTATAAATCGTTAATGAAGGAAATACAAATTAAAACAACAAACAAAACTCTGAATCTTACATCCAGAAAATTGCCAAAGATAATAAAAGGACATAATAATAGATATGAATATGTGAACATATGTAAATATGTGTGTGAAGACAATATATGTGCAAATATATAAATGCTAATGATAATTATTTTTATTCTTTAGACACCAATTCCCCATTTCAAAAATCAGATTTTTTTCTTAATTTCCCTTATTATTTTTGATGAATTGAATTTGTGCAAAAATTTTTCAGTTTCATATAATGTTATCCATTTTGTGTTTTGAAATTTTCTCTATCTTTTGCTAAGTTAAAGATAGTGATTCTCCACACATCTGGGAAATACAATCTGCTTTTTGAAAAGTATGATACCTAATGTCATAAAATGTATAGTTTAAATTTATTGTGTAATATGACAAATAAAATTAACCTACATTTATTTTCTGTGTGATTGATTATCAGTTTTCCAAGAAAAAAAAATTAAAATCAAGTGGGGAGTTTTTTCTGTGGAATTTATATTTTATTGTTAATGGAACATTGGATATTTTTGTTGCATTATTATTTTTTCAACTCTCCCTTCTCTAGCCTGTTGTCCTATCTCCTTATTTTTAAATTATTAGTAAATTGCTTGTTTTCTCCTTTAAAATATAGAGATCTAGAAGTACCATTCTTTTTTTTCTCCCTACCTCCCCTCCCCCCTACAACTGGTATTCTAGAACTTCAGTTTCTCCTAATAAGTTGTGTTATGATTTTATTGGGCTCTAACCCCTTTAAGAGTGTGATAAATATATCATTAAAATTTCAATTCATCTTTGATGGTTATGACATTTCAAAAATTATATTAACGTGGCACTAAATATTTTGTCAGCTATTTGAGTTGTTCTTTATTTCTTTAGGAATGTTTTGTAAATGAATATATATGAGCATTTTGTATATTTCATACATTAATTCTTCAGACATTTTATGCATTTTGTAATTCTTTGGAATAAGATTTATATTTCTATTTTTACATAGATTTGGTTATAATTATATATAAATTCTCTTGCTTTTTGAGATTTTTTAACTGCCAGTAACTATACTGATATAAATCCTTTATCCTTTACACCTTTCAATTTATAATTGTTCTTTCTAACACTTTTTATAGAAATTTTCCATTATTTCTGTATTTGATATAAGTTCTTCATCACTTTCTTCACTACACATTTCCAAGTCTGACTGGATAAATTAGCTAATTGTTCAACTGAACTTGGAATCTTTTTTATTTTAATTTTAATTGTTTTAGCTTATACATGAACATCAGTTTTTTTTATATATTTCTATAAAGAAAAATTAGAACAAAGGGGAAAAATACATGAGAAAAAACAATAAAAGGAAAAAACAAGATGAAAATAGAATGCATTGATCCACATTCAATCTCCATAGTTCTCATTCTGTATCAGGATTATCTTGGATCATTGAGTTGCTGAGAATTAAATCTATCATAGTTGATCATCACACAATCTTCTTCGTAGATATACAGTGTTTTACAGGTTCTGCTTGCTTCATTCAGCATCAGTTCATATAAGTCTTTCCATGCTTTTCTAAAATGAGTTTGTTCATTGTTTTTATTGAACAATGATATTCCACTACTTTCATATTCCAGTAATTTATTTAACCATTTTCCAATTGATGGGCATCTAATCATTTTCTAATTCTTTGCTGCTATACAGAGTTACTACAAACATTTTTGAATATGTGGGTCCTTTTCTTTCTTATATAATTTCTTTTGTAATCAAACCCAGTAGAGGCACTGCTGGATCAGAGTATGCACAGTTCTGTAGCTCTTTAGGCATACTTCCAAATTACTCTCCAGGATAGCTGGATAAGTTCACAACTCCATCAATAATTCATTAGTGTCCCAGTTTTCTCACACCCTCTCCAGCATTCATCATTATCTTTTCTTCTCATCTTAGACCATATGATAGATATGAAGTGGTACCTTCCTAGTTTTAATTTCCATTTCTCTAATCAATAATGATTTGGACATTTTTCATGACTATTGATTGTTTTAATTTCTTCACCTGAAAATTGTCTTGAACTTGAAATCTTTAAATACTTCCATTCTCACTATTTATATCTCCAAACCCTTTTAAATGAACATCCAATTTTACATTTAATTTTTATTTATTTTTTGACATTCTTTGAAAAAAATTAATCTTCAAATTCCTCTTTCTCACCACACCCCCATTCATTGAGAAGCCAAGAAACATATCATTAATACATGTAAAGGTATATTAAATATATTTTCATATTACCAATGTTGAAAAAAAGAAAAAAAATACAATGCTTCAATTTGCACTCAGAGTTCATCAGAACTTTCTTTGGAAGTGAATGGCAGATTTCATCATGGGTTCTTTAAAATCTTCTTGAATCATTGTCATGATCAGAATAGATATGTCTTTCACAGCTTATCATTATCCTAGTATTGCTATTTTATGTGAAATATTCTACTGAGTCTTCTAATTTCATCTAGCATAACTTCATGTATGCATTTCCAAGTTTCTTGAGTACAATAGTATTCCATGACAATCTTTTTTTTTGTTCAACAATTCTGCAAATGATATACATCTCAATTTCTTTTTCTTTTCTTTTTTTGTTGCTACTAAAAGAGAAGCTAAAAATATTTTTTTTTACAAATAGTTATTTTTCCCCTATAATTTTATCTCTGGAACATAGACATCTTAGTGGTATTTTTGAGTCAAGATCTGGTCCCAATTTTTACAGCCCTTTGGGTGTAGTTCCAAATTGTTCTCCAGAATGATTAGAGTTTTCAGTCTATCAATACTGCATTAGTCAAATGCTCTACCCCCCCTTTTTCCATATTTCATTTTTCCATATTCCATCCAGCATTTGGCATGTTTTATTTTTCTGTCATGTTAGCCAATATGATGTATATGAGCTGACAATTCAGACTTGTTTTAATTTGTATTTTTCTAATTAATCATGATTTAATGTATTTTCCCATTTTGATAGCTGTGATTTCTTTTTCTGAAAGCAGTCTGTTCATATCTTTTGATCCTTTATCAGCTGGGAAATCGCTCTTTTTTAAAATAAATTTGGCTTGATTCCCTATATATTTGGGGAATGAGGCCTATATGAGAAAAACTTGCTGTATTTTCCTGTTTCCTCTTTTCCTTATAATTTTGGGTGCATTTGGATTTATGAAAAAACTATTAAATGTCATATAATCAAATATATCCATTTTCCTTCTCATGATCTTTTTTATCCCTTATTTGATGATAAACTATGCCCTTTCCATAGATAGGACAAATAAATTTTTCCAAGCTCCTTTAATTTGTGATATACTTTATGACTAAATCATTTACCCATTTTACTCTTCATATGCAGTAAAAGATATTTATATATGCCTAATTTCTGTCAAATTGCTCTTTTTGTCAAATAATTAGTTCTTGTCCCCAAAGTTTGGATATTTGTGTTTATCAAACACTAGTCATATGGTCAGTTAATACTTTTTATGCCTAATTTATTGCACTAATTCACTATTCTGTTTCTTACTCAGCACTAGATTATTTTCATGATCACCACTTTGTAATATAGTTGTCTGGTATTATTAGGCCACCTTTCTTCATATTTTTTTAATTGATTATGTTGATATTTTTCTTTTTTTATTCTTCTGAATTAGTTATGCTATTTTTTCTAGCTCTATGAAGTTGTCTTTGGTAATTTGTTTGGTAGGGCACTGAATAAATAAATCAACTTAGGTTGAAGGTTTATTTTACTTTTATTATATTAGCTCAGCTTACCCAGAAACAATTAATAATACTCCATTTGTTTAGATCTGCCTTTATTTGTGTGAAAAAGTGTATTTTATTTGCTTTCATAAGTTTCCTAGACTGTCTTAGAGGAAATGTCTACAGTTATCTGAAAAGGAATTTCTCTATCTCTTTCAGCTAGGTTTTAATGTTGATATGAAAAAGTACTTGGGTTTAATGTGGGCTTATTTTGGATGCTATAAGTTTGGTGAAGCTGTTAATTGATTCAACAAGTTTTTTTCTTCCTTTTTAAAATTGATTTTCCTATTTTCATAAATATTCCATAATTTACTTCGATTGCTAGATTTCTTGTCATTTCGTTGCATATACCTTCTAAGTATTCATTTAACTTCTTTATTGGTGGTGAATTTACTCTTTTCATTTTATTACAATAATTTAGCTTTCTTCATTCTTCTTAATACATTTAATCAAAAGTTTATTTTTTTACTTTTTTCATAAAACCATCTCTTCATTTTATTTATTAGTTCAATATTTTTCTTATTTTAAATTTTCATATTCTCATATTTAATATTCAGAATTTCAAATTTGATATTTAATTGGGGGTTTTTAATTTGTTCTTTTTTTCCCAGCTTTTTTCATTGCATGCCCAATACACTGATCTGCTCTTTCTCTACTTTATTCATGTAGGCATTTAGAGATAGAAAATTTCCCCTAAGAACTATTTTGGTTGCATTCTCTAAGGTGTGTAGTCTCATTATTGTTGTTCTCTCAGATAAATTTTATTCTTTTAGTATTTTAATCCCCCCCAGTTATATGTAAAAACAGTTTCAACATTTATTTTTAAATTTTTGAGCTCCACATTCCCTCCTTTCCTCCCTTTCTATCTCCTCTCATTGAGAATTCAAACAATTTGATATAGGTTATACATATGTAGTCATACAAAAATTCCCATAATATTCATGCCAAAAAACATAGACTAAAAAATTCAAGAAAAATAAAGTAAAAATTAAAGTATACTTCAATCTGTACTCAGATACCATCAGTTCTTTCTTTAGGGATGGATAGTATTTTTCATCTTAAGTCCTTCAAAATTGTCTTTTATCATTGTATTGCTGAAAATTGTTATGCCATTCACTGATCATCTTACAATATTATTGTTACTTTGTACACTATACATTTCCCTATCAGCTCATCATTTCTTAGAGCACAATAATATTCCATCATAATCACATAACACAATTTAAAATAATTGCCCAATTAAGGAATATCTCACCAATTTTTAATTTTTTGCCCCCAGAAAAGAACTGCTATAAATATTTTTTTTCACATATAAACCCTCCTTTTTATTTCTTCTGGGATATGGACCTAGAAGTGATATTTTTATATCAAAGGATATACATGGTTTTTTTTTTTTTAGTCTTTTGAGCATGCTTCCAAATTGCTCTACAGATTGATTTAATAGGTTCACAACTCCACCAAAAAATGCATTAATACCTCTTTTTCCCCCCTCCAAATTTCCTTAAATACTTGCCATTTTCCTTTTCTGTTCTATTAGGCAATGTTTGAGGGAATAATTTAATTTACATTTCTCTAATCAATAGTGAGCTAGAGAATTTTTTTGGTATGGCTATATGTAGCTCTGATTACTTAATCTGAAAAGTTCATATCTAGCTCTCATTTTTGATCATGACTTTCAGGAAGTCCAATGATTATTTTAAATTTAACAAGTTTTTCATTTTCCTTCTTTGTATCATGCTAATGCAACCTAATTTAACATTGTATTCATAGTTTAATTGCATTGAAATTTTTATCCTTATTTATTGGAGATATACACATGATTCCTTGTCAAATATACTTAAAATGACAATGTCTGAGGTATATTAAACCTGATGATTAATAAGGAATTTTAGCATTTTATTTTAATATATTTTTATTATTTAATATTTTATTTCTCCCCAGTTTTATGTAAAACTTTTTTTTTTCATATTTGAGTCCCAGATTCTCTTCCTTTCTCCATTCTCACTGCTCCCTCATTAAGAATGCACATATGAAGTTATGGAAAACACTTATATAAAAGTCATGTTGTGAAAGAAAAGCATAGATTTGCCACCCCCCCCCCAAAAAAAAACCTCAAGAAAAAGAAAGTTTAAAAATATGCTTCACTCTGTTTTCAGACATAATCAGTTCTTTCTCTGAGTATGGGTAGCATTTTTCATTATAAGATTTTCAGATCTTTCTTGGATTATTGTATTATTGAAAATAGCAGTCATTCGCAGCTGATAATCTTACAATACTGCTGTTACTATGTACACAGTACATTTCATTTTTCATGAGCTTGTGAAAATCCTTCCTGGTTTTTCTGAGAGTGTACTGCTCATCATTTCTCATAGCACAATAGCACTCATCATTATCATATATCAACATTTGTTCAGCTACTCCCCAATTGATGGACATTTCCTAATTTCCAATTATTTGCCCCCATAACAGAGTTGCTATAAACATTTTATACATGCAGTTTATTTTCCTTTTAAAAATAGATATTGTGGATACATGTTTAAATGTGGTATTTTTTAGGACAAAACTTATGTATGGTTTTGTATCTCTTTGGACATACTTCCAAAATGTTCTATAGAATGATTGAATCACAATACAAGTTAAAAATTACAAAAACAAAGCATTAGTCTCTTTTTCCCACATTCCTTCAAATATTTGTCATTTTCCTCTTATTAGTCAATATAATATATATGAAGTACCAATTCAGAATTGTTCCATTTTTTCTCTTAAATCTATAGTGAGTTAGTGCTAATACCCACTTACTGTCTATGTTGTTCTCTCCTTGAGCCAAATCTAAAAGAAAAATTCAAGCAATGCTCACTCAAGCAATCCCTTTTTCCCCACTATTAACATAGGTCTTTTGTGTCTCTTCTTGTGATGTAATCTATCCCATTCTGTCTCCTCCTTTTCTCCCAGTAAAATTATTTATTTCATCACTTAATGTTTTCATATCATCACATCAAAGACAACTTGTATCTACACCTTCTGTCAGTATATAGTTTTTTAATTGTTTCTTTATTTCTCTCTTTTAAAATTTATTAAAGCTTTTTATTTATAAAACATATACATGGGTAATTTTTTAACACTGACCCTTGGAAAACTTTCCATTCCAAATTTTTCCTGCCTTTCCTCCACTCCCTCGCCTAGGTGGCAGGTAGTCCTGTACATGTTAAATATGTTAAAATATATGTTAAAGCCAGTATATGTATACCTATTTATACAGTTATCTTGCTGCACAAGAAAAGTTAGATCAAGAAGAAAAAAAAAACCTGAGAAAGAAAACAAAATGCAACCAAACATCAACAGAAAAAGTGAAAATGCTATGTTGTGGTCCACACTCAGTTCCCACAGTTCTTACTCTGGGTGTATATGGCTTTCTTCATCACTGAACAATTACAACTGTTTGAATCATCTCATTGTCGAAGAGAGCCACGTCCATCAGGATTGATCATCATATAATCTTGCTATTGCTGTGTACAATTATCTCCTGCTTCTGCTCATTTCACTTAGTATCAGTTGATGTAAGTCTCTCCGGGCCTCTCTGAAATCATTCTGCTGATTGTCTCTTATACAAAAATAATATTCCATAACATTTATTTACAATAACTTCTTTAGCCATTCTCCAACTTATGGACATCCATTCAATTTTCGATTTTTTGCCACTATGAAAAGGGCTACCACAAAGCTTCTTGCACATGTGGGTCCCTTTTCCTCCTTTAAGATCTCTTTAGGATATGAACCCGGTAGAAATGCTGCTGGATAATAGGGTATGCACAGTTTGATAACTTTTTGGACACAGTTCCAAATTGCTCTCCAGAATGGTTGGATCAGTTTACAATTCCACCAACAATGTATGTGTCCTAGTTTTTCTACATCCCCTCCAACATTTGTCATTATCTTTTCCTGTCATCTTAGCCAATCTGAGAGGTGTATAGAAATACCTCAGATATGTCTTAATTTTCATTTCTTTTCTCAGTAGTGATTTAGAGCTCCTTTTCACATGACTAGAAATGGTTTCAGTTTTTTCATCTAAAAATTTTGTATTATCATTTGGAGAATGGCTTGAATTCTTATAAATTTGAGTTGATTTTCTATATATTTTAGAAATGAGGCCTGCTAATGACTGCTGCTTTATAATATAATTTTAAGTCTAGCATAATTAGGCCATCTTCATTTGCATTTTTTGTCAATTCCCTTGAAATTCTTGACCTTTTCTTCTTCCAGATAAACTTTGTTATTATTTTTTCTAGACTTGTAAAATAATTTCTTGGGAGTTTGATTGGTATAGCACTAAGTAAGTAGATTAAGTTGGATAATATCATTTTTATCATAATTGCTCAGCTTACCCATGAGCACTTGATATTTTTCCAACTGATTAGATCTGACTTTATTTGTGTGGAAAGTGTTCTGTAGTTTAGTTTGTATAGTTCCTGACTTTTCCTTGGCAGATAGATTCCCAAATATTTTATACTATCAACAGTTATTTTAAATGGAATTTCTCTTTGTATCTCTTGCTGCTGGACTTTCTTGGTAATATACAAAAATGCTAATGATTTATGTAAATTTATTTTGTATCCTGCAACTTTGCTAAAATTGTGAGTTGTTTCTAGCAGTTTTTTAGCTGATTCTCTAGAGTTCTGTAAGAATACCATCATATCCTCTGCAAAGAATGAAAAATTTGGTTTCCTCATTACCTACTCTAATTCCTTTAATCTCTTTTTCTTCTCTTATTGCCAAAGCTATCATTTGTAATAAAATATTGAATAGTAATGGTGATAGTGGGCAACTTTGTTTCACCCCTGATCTTATTGGGAATGGTTCTAGTTTATCCACATTATATATGATGCTTGCTGATGGTTTTAAATAAATGCTACTGATAATTTTGAGGAAAAGTCCATTTATTCCTATACTCTCTAGTGTTTTTAATATAATGACAACTAATTTTTCTTCACATAAAATATTCCATTTTTAATTAGTTTTTTTTCAAACAACAGATGTTTCATATCTAATATAGTCTATTGAAATCTAATCTTGTTAGATGGAAGAAGGGTCATGAAGATATTATATGAGTAAATGGGGAATATACAAATTCACATCCTGGGGACTGCATGCAAATTTTATTTCAATAAATCCATGATCTTATCACTGTAGATATTCGTTTCATTAATTCAGAGTTCAACTGAGGAACAATTTGCCATTCTCTACAGTTTTTTTTTACATCATCTAATTTTTTACATTATTACTTTTTGTATTTACATATTTTACATCATCCTATTAACCATTTTGAAGTCCATTTCCTAGTTTTTCATGGAAGGTTTAGGCTTATCCATATGTTATTATTCCATCCATTAAAAAGCTAACCTACCTGGTTTTCTGATCATATTTCTGAATTGTTCTATCCATCAATCTGTGGGCCCTCACTTTTCTTTGATGAACAGCTTTTCTCTATGTTTTATGCAGACCACTAAAAACATTATTTACTTCTATTCTTTGGAGTTCTTTGTTGATTATATATTAGTGCCTGATCACTCCCACCCTGCAACTTTCATGTGCTTTTGTTTGATATTAATCATTAATACTTCAGCAGCAGTGATGCCATATCTTCTACTGCACTGTAACACTGATAATTTTTTTTTTCTATTGAAAATAGGATTTCTTTTGACAAGCTTGGGCATTAATAAAAATGTTTTCAAATTACTTCAAAAAATCCATTCTACTTTGTTCTTGTTTTTTCAACTCTGGACCAAATTTATTGACAAGTTGTATAATTTATCCTAGATGCATGCTGTTGGACAAGCTGTACTGTGTGTCAATCAAATAAATGCATGTTGAAACTAGGACGATGCAGCCTTATCTATTTTGTCTTGCCCGGGAGAATGGAGATTTGTCACTCTTTTGAGTGATTACATATTTCATCCAATGAAGTTTTCAGTGTCTTAAAGTTTGATTCATTCAACAAAATGTCAACTGAAAATAGAATTTGGAGAATCATATCTTCTAAAAAGAATTTTTTTCAATCGGGATCTGCTCTGAAATTTTTTCCATCATAGTGGCAGATCATTCTGTTGAGCACACATATTTCTCCTTGCTTTATGCCTTATCTGATATATATCATCAAAAGATTTTTGAACAAGACTATTTCTGTTTTTTCATCATTCAAATAATGGTGAATGATTTTTGCATATAAATTATAATCTTATTATTAAAGGTTAAGACTAGATAAACACAGCATTTTCTTATATGCATTTTTTTCTATCAGTTGTAAAATAGTAAAAACCGAGCCCATTGTTGAATTACATTTTAAAAGCTTGTTGGTATCTACTTATGTACTCATTAAAATATCAAAGAGGTGGAATTCATCAATCTTATCTATAGATGGAAAGTTAATCTCATTAGTCTGTAGTTGTTAAATTTTCTTTCAGAGACTTAATTATGTATTAACAAAATTAAATATTTTCCCCCCACCATTGATATCTTCCTTTCCTTTAGGAAACTTGTATATTTGTGATTTCTCTCCATGATTATATCATCTATGTTACAGATTCCCTCTCTATATTGATCCAATAAAACTATTTTTCTATCTTGTTTTTATAGTGTTATTTCTACTTTCATAAGTAGGGCTGAAACGATGATTTAGTGATCTGAGAGTATTATCATTTTTTCTCTCTTTATATTGTCTCTTCTATTTTCATCCTTTGGTGCCTTGCGAATGAAATTACTTAGTAGTTTATCTGGCCAAGTTTTCTTTGTACTGGATGTGCTCTCCACTGCTTCTATCACTTTTAAGTCATAATACTGATCTTACCTGGCATTGCTTCATAAGATTTAATAGGAAAGTTTATTTTCTAACCTAGTGTTGCCTTAGGCAGCCTATCACTTAGTTTCACCAGGGGAAAAAAATAAATATTTGTATTAAGAAAATGGATTTCTCTACTAGGAGTAACTTGAAATCAAAGCACATAGGACTCCTTTCTTCCTTTTCATTTCTGTGCCCAACTTACTGTCTTTTTTTAGTTTCTTTCCCAGATGTGTGTATTGATTTACTCTGTAATTGGCTAGTATTGAAACTGCATGTTATAGTTTGGAAAGTAGATTTTTTCATGTATTTTGGTCTTTTTCTTTTCCTAAGTGAATTCTTATGTGAAATTCTTTTGAGTTAATCATAAGCCTATGGAGGGAGGGAATAAATTGCTGTAAGAAATCATTTGAAAAAAAAAATTCAATTTTCCTTTTCACAGTTGCTTTAAAGATGTCCTTAATGAGTGTATAAACCATTTTATAAGAGCTTTTATAAAAATAAAATAAGCATATTGACTGGTAGATAATGATATTTTCTAGATCATACTTTTCTCAAAGTAATGGGATTATTAGATTACAGATTTATAGCTAGAAGCTTAGAGGTGCTTTAATACAACTCTTCCACTTTATAGATGAGGAAATAAGGGGTGGAAATAGATTATCTTATATTATATTAGATATAGTTAGGGACCAAGGTGAGATATGAACATATATCTAAGAGCTTTAATTTGGTTGCCTTTAAAATATATTATGTCTGGGAGTGGATCCAAGATGACAAAAGAAAAGTAAAAAGTAAAAAAAATAAATAAATAAAAAGGCCTAATCTTAATTCTTAGATTCTCCTCCAAACATTTATAAAATTATATCTCAAAATGAATTCTGGAGTGGGAAAACTCAAAAAATGATGGTGTGAAACACTTTTTCTTTCCAAGATAATTAAATGATGACCAAAAAATATCTGCCATAGTGAGGTAAAAGAAGAGTTTAGTTCCCACCAATGTATAGGTAAGACTTAGCAAGCAAGTAGCAGGCTTTGGGTTAATTGACTCAGTGTTATGGACTTCTGGAACTCATCACATATAATTAGATCACATATAATTAGGAGCTCAGACAACTGGTCAGGAGAATATACCAGTATTCCCTTTGCTGGTACTTGGCACAGGACTGTAGCTTTTATCATATGAAAATATGGATCACAGTCCTAGGTCACAGAACTGAGCATATCATACCATGAAGCTTCAAGGGAATTAGGATCCTGGTCATAGTTTCAGGTCAAAAAAGAATGCTTGTATTCACTCACAGAGAGGAGTACAGGATAAATAAATAATAAACACAGCTGTGCTTAGATCATACCAGTATGGAAAAACTGAAAACTTACAGATGCACACAACTAGTTTTTTAAATCAGCTGCACATACCACACCATAGGAGCAGAATCCAACTTTAATATTAAAATAAAAGTAAAGAAAATAAAATGGAAAAATGAGCAAAGAACAAAAAAAGAACTGTCATAGAAAGTTGCCCCAGCAATATGTAAGCTCAAAACATAAACTCAGAAGACAACAGCATCAAAACTGCTACATCCAAATTCTTTTTTTTTTTTTTTTTTCATGGCTGCTGAGGCAATTGGGGTTAAGTGACTTGCCCTAGGGTCACACAGCTGTTACGTGTCTGAGACCAGATTTGAACTCAGGTCCTCCTGACTTCAGGGCTGGTGCTCTATCCACTGCGCCACCTAGCTGCCCCAACATCCAAATTCTTAAAGCAAAATAAAAATTTCTTTCAGACCCTAATAGAATTCCTGGAAGAGCTCAAAAATAATTTTAAAAACCAAATAAAAGAGGTAAAGGAATAATTGCTAAAAGAAATGAATGATGCATGAAACTTATGAAAAAGAGTCAAAAGTTTGGTGAAGGAGGCACATAAGAAATGAAGAAAATAACACCTTAAAAACAGAATAAGCCAAATAATAAAAGAGGCACAGAAATATACTGAAGAGAAGAAATCCTTAAAAAGCAAAATTGGACAAATGGAAAAAAGATGCAAAAACTCATTGAAGAAAATAATTACTTAAAAATTACCATGGCTCAAATGAAAGCTAATAACTCCATGGCACATTAAGGAATGACAAAAGAAAATCAAAATAATGAAAAAAATAGGCAAAAATGTGGAATATTTCATTGGAAAAAAAAATAAGTGATTTGGAAAATAGGTCCAGAAAAGATAAGTTAGGAAATGAAGTGAGAAGACAAGAACTGACACAAGAAATTAGGTATGAGAAGAGTGCTGGTAATTGTGGATCCTACTTACATTGGACATGGGTTAAAAAGGGAACACTACAAAGGCGGAGCGAAGATGGCGGAGTGAAAGGGTGACTCTCTGCGTCCTCCTCCGAACTTCTCTCAAATCAACAATAAAATAAGCCTGTGAACTGATCTTCAAGTCAACGAATCAGGAAATATTTGGATACTGCTTGCAGATATCTCTGAAAAACTTCACATCAGGTTTGTCTAGCTCGGACAGAGGGATAAACAGAGGACTTTGGCGTCAGAGAACTCTGGTGGAGGCCGGAAGTGAGGGTGGGACTCAGCTCAGCTCAGCTCAGCTCAGCTCAGCTCAGACTGGCAAAAAACTCCAAACTCCAAACTCCAAATTCCAAACACCTGGAGTTTATCTGAGGCACTCCGGACACTCTGCCCTGATTGGGGGCAGGTGTTCTGGCAAACTTGCCTTGTTTAAGGAGTAATTCGGACTTAGTCCTAGCCCCCACCGGCCCAGAACCTTAAATTAATTTGCCGAAGTGCCTCAGGGCAAAATCTTCAGCTGGCCATTTCAGCTGTTTTTTTTTCCCCTACCTTAAAGAGATATTCATGCTGTCTTAAAAAAAAAAAAATGAAGAGACAAAAGAGAGCTCTCACCATAGACAGCTTTTACAAAGAGAAAGAGGAGAAGACCCCAGAGCCAGAGGTTCCTTTAGACATAACTCCAGAGGGAATCAGCAAGAACCATCACTGGTCCCAGTTTCAAAAGGCCTTTCTGGAAGATTGCTTAAAGAGCCTAATAAAAGAACTGGAGGATAAATGGGAAAATAAATTGAAATTAGTGCAAGAAGGATACAGTATCTTGCAAGAAGGATATGATGCCCTGCAAAAGAGATATGAAAAAGACACCAATCTACTGAAAAATAAAATTAGTGAAGTGGAAAAAGAGTGCAATGAACAAAAAAATTCAATTGGCCAGTTACAAATGGAGCTTAAAAAGGTAACTGAAGAAAACAACACTTTAAAAATAAGAATTGAACAAATGCAAGTGAATGACTCAATAAGACTTCAAGAATCAGTCAAACAAAAACAAAAAAAATGAAAAATTAGAAGAAAATATGAAATATCTCCTAGGAAAAACAACTGACTTGGAAAATAGATCTAGGAGAGACAATCTAAGGATTATTGGACTTCCTGAAAGCCATGATGAAAAAAAGAATCTAAACACTATCTTCCAGGAAATCCTGAAAGAAAACTGCCCTGAGATTGTAGAATCAAAGGGCAAAATCACCATTGAAAGAATTCACCGATCACCTCCGGAAAGAGACCCCAAAATTAAAACTCCAAGGAATATCGTGGCTAAATTTCAGGACTATAGCACCAAGGAAAAGATTCTGCTAGCAGCTAGAAAGAAACAATTCAAATACCGAGATTCAATAATTAGAATCACACAGGATCTGTCAACCTCCACATTGAAGGATCGAAGGGCCTGGAACCAGATATTCCGAAGGGCAAAGGAACTTGGATTACAGCCAAGAATATCCTATCCAGCTAGAATGAGCATTATCCTCCAGGGAAGAAGATGGTCATTCAATGATATAGGTGAATTTCACCTATTTCTAATGAAAAGACCAGATCTGAACAAGAAATTCGACATCCAAACACAGAACTCAAGAGATGCATAAAAAGGTAAAAAGGAAAGGACTCTTGAGAACTTTATTTCTACTAGGGGGATGCTTAAAGTTTGGGGGTATAATTAACTAG
>JAJPUD010009878.1:18756-63912 GCA_023553655.1 Myrmecobius fasciatus | reverse complement strand
ATTGGTGTCTTTTTCATATCTCTTTTGCAGGGCATCATATCCTTCTTGCACTGATTTCAGTTTATTTTCCCATTTATCCTCCAGCTCTCTTTTGAGGTTCTTTATGCAGTCTTCCAGAAAGGCCTTTTGAAGAGGGGACCAGTGATGGTCCTGGCTGATGTTCTCTGGATTTTTGTCTAAAGGAACCTCTGGCTCTGGGGTCGTTTCTTTGCCTTGATAAAAGCTGTCTATGGTGAGAGCTCTCTTTTGCTTCTTCATCATATTTTTTTTTTAGACAGCGTGGATATTTCTTTAAGGTAGGGAAAAAAAAACGTCGGCTGCAAAAAGCTTTGCCCTGGGGCACTTTGGCGAGTTGACTTAAGGTGCTAGGCCGGTGGGGGCTAGGACTAAGTCCGAATTACTCCTTAAACAAGGCAAATCTGCCAGAACACCTGCCCCCAATCAGGGCAGAGTGTCCCGAGTGCCTCAGATAAACTCCAGGTGTTTGGAATTTGGAGTTTGGAGTTTGGAATTTCTTCCACGATGAGCTGAGCTGAGTCCCACCCTCACTTCCGGCCTGCACAGGGGTCGTCTATTTATCTCTCTGTCTGAGTCCGACTAACCTGATACGAAGTTATCCAGAGAGCTGTGCCCAAATATTTCTGAGTTTGTTGACTGGAAGATCAGTTCAGAGGCTTATTTTATTGTTGATTTGAGAGAAGATCGGAGGAGAGGCAGAAAGTCACCTTTTCACTCCGCCATCTTGGCTCCACCCGCCAGACATCATTTCTGAAATATATAGAGAACACTCAAATTTATAAGAATACAAGTATTCTTCAATTGATAAATGGTCAAAGAATATAAACAGACAATTTTCAGATGAAGAAATTAAAACTTTTTCTAGGCATATGAAAAGGTGCTCTAAATCACTATTAATTATAGAAATGAAAATTAAGACAACTCTGAGGTGTCATTACATACCTTTCAGACTGGCTAAGATGAAAGGAAAAGATAATAATAAAATTTGGAGGGAATGTAAAAAAAAACTGGGACACTAATACATTGTTGGTGAATTGTGAACTTATCCAACCCTTTTGGAGAACAATATGGAACTATGCGCAAAGAATTATCAAACTGTGTACACCTTTGATCCACAGTGTTTCTACTGGGCTTGTATCTCAAAGAGATTATAAAAATGGGAAATGGACCCACATGTGCAAAAATGTTTGTAGCAGCTCTTTTTGTAGTAGCAATGAATTGGAAACAGAGTGGATGCCCAACAGTTGGAGAATGGCAAACTAAGTTATGGTATATGAATGTTATGGAATATTATTATTCTATAAGAAACAATGAGCAGGATGTTTCAGAGAGGCCTGGAGAGACTTCCATGAACTGATGCTAAGAGAAGCAAGCAGAACCAAGAGAACATTGAACACAGCAACAGCAAAATTATATGATGATCAGTTCTGATGGACTTAGCTCTTCATAACATTGAGATGATTCAGGCCAGTTCCAATAGAATTGTGATAAAAAGAGGCATCTGCAATGAGAAAGAGGATTGTGGGGACTGAATATAGATCACAAAACATTCTTTTCATCTTTTTGATGTTTGCTTGCTTTTTTTGTTTTCTTTCTCATTTTTCCCTTTTGATCTAATTATTCTTTTATAGCAAAATAAATGTGGAAATATGCATGGAAGAATTGTACATGTCTAATATATATTGGAATATTTGTTGTCTAGGGGAAGGTTTGGAGGGAAGGAAGGGAGAAAAATTTTGAACACAAAGTTTTCCAAGGGTGAATATTGAAAACTATCTTTGCATATATTTTGAAAATAAAAAAAAAGAAAGGTTAGGAACTTGATTTGAACTTTGATAGAAATAGGAAGTCTATGATTCAGAGCTGAGAAAAAAAAGTATTATTTTAAACATGTGGAGTCTGACTGTAATCAGGCACTTAGATAAAGAATAAAATATATCATTTATGGGGAAGAACAAAGTACTCAGTTTATCTGTACTGTGAAGAATATGATATATAATCGAATACAATGTGCAAAACAATATATATTCATTCTGATAACATTTACTGGCCACACACTGTAAAGAATATTAAATGATAAAATAATTTGTATTTCAACCTAAAGGCAATGGGGAGTCAATAAAGCTCCTTGAAGGAGGTCAGACCTGCAATTTAGAAATTTCAGTCTGGCAGCTTTGTGGAAGATGTCAGGGAGACCAATTAGGAGGCTATTATAATAATCGAAGTGAGAAGTAATGAAGGCCTCAATCAGGGCAGTAGTAGTATTAGTAATGAATAGCTTAGCTAGCCTCAGAAACAAGATGACTTGGATTCAAATCCCAGTGAAAGAAAGAGCAGAAACATGAGATATTCAGAAGTTGGAATCACTGAGATTTGACAGTTGATTTGGAAAGAAAAGAAGAATAAGTGAGAATGAAGAGTCAAGGATTACTCCTAGGTCATAAGTCTAAAAGTAATGGTGATACTGTCAATAGAAATGGAGAAATTAATAGCAGCCATGGTTTTCAAGGGAGGAAAAAAAAACATTGAATTTTGCTTCATTCATGTTGGATCTTATGTATATGGGGCAAAAAGAAATTTCAATCAGGAAATTGGAAAAGTAGGATTGAAATTTAGGAGAGAGATATGAGATAGATGATGATCAGGTGGTATCTCCTTACAGATGGGCAGCTAGGTGGTACAATGGATAGAGTACCAGAACTGGAATTCGGAAGACTCATCTTCCTGAGTTCAAAAACTTACTATATGTGTGTCCATGGGCAAGTAACCCATCCCTATTACTTCAGTCTCATCAACTGTAAAATGAATTGGAGAAGGAAATAGTAAGCCATTCCAGTATCTTTGCCAAGGAAACCCCAAATAAGGTCATGAAGTGTTGGACATAACTGAAACAACCAAATCACAAAAACTTCATCACTTCAGATCTAGTACCTTACCTGATATGCTATCTAACTGCCTCCAAAAAGATAAATCACTCAAGCCTACCCAGTAAGTTAATTAAATTTAAATGGGAAGCAAAGTTCCTGGATTCTAGCCTAACTTTCCTTCTACTAGGCTATGCTTTATCAGTGATTGTGTGATCCTTGAACCACCTCTTTTGCATAAGATACATCATTAAATTCTGCCTTTAAAAAAAGATTTCAATAAGAAAGTTCACAGGTTGAAAAGATGCTGTTGGCAGCAGAGATCGGGAAGATCTTGCTCATCTTGCTTTTTTTCTTTCTTTCTCAAACACAAAGATGCAATTCAGCAGAACAGAAGCCTGGGAAAAACCCACTAAGGAGATTACAGCTATGGGGCAAAGTTAGACTAAACAGAAAGAGAAGAGTTAGAGAAAATGTTTCATACAGGTCAACTGAGCCCATCAAGGTTAAAAAAAAAGTCATCTCCTTTTTTAAATTTTAATAAGTTTAATAATGTAATTTAATGATAGCAGACATTTTAGTGTTGCAGATGGTTTTGTGTTCTTTTATTTGATTCCTACCAATAACATTGTGGGAGAATAATTTTTAAAATATAATTTTTTAAAAAGCTACTTTTTCCTCCAGTTGTGATCTGCATCTCCCCATCTTTTTGGTTTTAGTCCCTTAGGTTTTCTAAAACAAGAATCACATAAGCAGAGCTGAAAGTGATCCCTCAGTGACTACCACAAAGCCTTACACATAGGAAGCTCTCACCAAAAACTTCCTGGTTGGTCTCTTGGACTCAAATTTCTCTCCATTCTCAATACATCCTCCACTCAACTATCAAAATTATTCTTCTAAAGTATATATGTTTGACCACATTATATCTCTTCTCTGTTACATTATTTAATGGTTCCTTCCAATGTAAAATTTAAAATTCTCTGACATTCAGAAGCCTTTCCATCCTGGACTCTTCCTATCTTTCCAGTCCTTTTACATTCTACTTGCTTTATTTCCTATGTAATCTGATGACACTGGCCTTTTTGCTCTTTCTTGCATATGACATTTGATTTTCAAATACCTTTTTACTGGCTGTCTCTCTTCTCTGGGATGCTCTCCTTCCTCACTTCCCTTCTTAGTTTTCTGGGCTTCCTTCAGGTTCAAGTTAAAATCCTATTATTTGCAAGAAGTTTTTTCTGGTCATCTTTAATGCTAATGCTTGTGCTCTAAGATCATCTCCAATTTTTCCTATTCTATAGGTCATTTGTACTTAGCTGCTTGCATGGTGTGTTTCACCAATGAATTATGAGAGGAGGGGCTATTTTTGTCCTTTTTTGCCTCAGTAATTCCCATAATGCCTATCATGTTAGAGGCAATTAATGCCTTCTTATTAACTCTATTTTAAAAGTCATCATTCACAAATCCACATTTATAAAATAGCATGGCCTTGGGCAAGTTTAAATAAGCTTTCTCACAGATCACCTGAGTTCAAGTTCTCTGAACACCATTATTTAGTTGGGAGATCTCAGGTTAATCATTTGCTCTATTTCTGGATTTAAGTTTTTTTTTTTTTAATTTATTGTGAAGAACATTTGAAATACAGACAAAATGTCATGTAAATATCTATCATTATTGTCATTATCATTAGATAAAGTAGGGGGATTTTTTATAATATAACTTTATAAGTATGAAGAATTCTTTGTTTTAATCCATTTATCTTCTTTGTAAAAGATAGTAAGGTTTGAGAGCATGAATTGTATAATGTATATGCTTGTATATCACACTATTGTAGCACAGTCCTTTTCTGCTTCCAATAATAAACATTCAATCAATATTAAATAAATATTAGTGTATTTGAACAGCTGTGCTTTCTTTGGAATTTTTTAGGAAATTATTGGTGGTACAAAATTAGCCACACTAAAGTGAAATGTAATAAATGGGGAAAGGTAGACAAATGAAGGACTTTAGCCTCTCCTATCTAAAAAAATCAAAGAAAAAGTCTATGTTATTTTCCTCTCCAAATCTGGCTTTATTCATATCTCTGTCTTTCCTCCTCCACCCCAAGTGGGAGGAGCTGAGGAAGGGGATTTTTTCTGTTAAGTAGGCAGGTGTTCCCTGACCTTGGGGAGATATCTTTATAAGTGGCTCTTCCATTTCAACTCCTGTTTTCAGATGAAACTTTCTGGCACCTCAGTTGGACAGTTAAGAAGGTATTTACTTCCTTGGGTGGTCAGGTAGTTTCTCAGTTTCTACTTCTGCTTTTCTCTCTGAGTACTTTAAATCATAAAAAGAACATCACCAAGTGCATTTATGCTACATAATATATAATATAAGCTCCATTAACCAGAACTCATAAGTGGTTAAGGCCTGGCATTCCACAACCCCCAAAAATGAAATCAGATTATAATTGTCAGATACATTCTCCCCCCATACCTTCCAACTGTATCCTTGGACACATTCTGGCTAATTTTTCATTACTAACATGGTCCCTAAGACCCTAATATACATATCATCATCACATAGATATGCAATGGTATTCATTGGATTCCACTAACAAAGGCAGGAAAAGGGACTCATGCATTTCAGATAGGTTTTTTTTTCAGTGAAGGACACTCAAACTTTCTAGTGTTTAGGATCAACTTGGCCTTACAAAGAGAATTTGAAGGGGAAAATTAGTGAAGGTTACTAATAATTTAATTTTCATAACCCTTTACAAAGAAATTTCCTTTAAAAATCTTGTAAAATAAGTATTATTATCCAGATAAATCATATAAAAATTAAAAAACACATTATCATAAACAGTTTTAAGCTTGATCTGTAGTAAACTCAAGTCTGAATAAGCAAAACATTGAAAAGTCTTGAGTTGTAGCAGTTTTGTTGATTTCTGAGATATAAATACTTACACTAAAAATTTAACAATCTTTTCTCCCAAGCAGCCTGGTTAAATTTTGTTCTAATATACCTCTGCTATTTCTCTCAGTTGAGAAGATATGCCCACTGTGGGCCAGATAATTAAATGACTGATACAGTCAAATTATAATCTAAGAATTAGAGCTAGAATTCAAAGTCAGGTCTCCTGAATTCACGACTAGTATCTCCCTCCTCCCCAATTATGTCCTTCTAATTTTTCCTACTTTATGAACTCTGGCTATTTTGTAAATTTTGTAAGCTAAAATTTTAGCATTAATTGGCTTTCTAGGACTTTGTTCATCAAGATGACACATCATAAGATAACTGTATCTGTTCAAGTATATTGAGTGTGCTCTATATAAATACTGGCTGAAGTAACAGAGGGTATTGAAACAAGATTGCCCACTATCACCATTACTATTCAATATTATATTAGAAAGGCTAGCTTTCTCAATAAGAGAAGAAAAAGAGATTAAAGGAATTAGAGTAGGTCATGAGGAAACCAAATTACCACTCTTTGCAGATGATATGATGATATGCTTAGAGAACCCTAGAGAATCAATTAAAAAACTATTAGAAATAATACACAACTTTAGCAAAGTTGCAGGATACAGAATAAATCCATACAAATCATCAGCATTTTATATATTACCAATGAAGTTCAGCAGCAAGAGATACAAAAAGAAATTCCATTCAAAATAACTGTCGATAATATAAAATAATTGGGAATATATCTGCCAAGGGAAAGTCAGAAACTATATGAGCAAAACTACAAAACATTTTCCACACAAATAAAGTCAGATCTAAACAACTGGAAAAATATCAAGTGCTCTTGGGTAGGTTGAGTGAATATAATAAAGATGACATTACTACCTAAACTGATCTACTTATTTAGTGCTATACCAATTAAACTCCCAAGTAATTATTTTACTGACCTAGAAAAAATAATAACAAAATTCATCTGGAAGAAAAAAGTTCAAGAATTTCAAAGGAATTAATGAGAAAAAATCAAATGAAGATGGCCTTGCTGTGCCAGCTCTAAAACTATATTATAAAGCAGCAGTCATCAAAACCATTTGGTACTGGCTAAGAAATAGAGTAGTCAATCAGTGGAATAGGTTAGGCTCATAGGACAAAATAGTCAATAATGACTATCTAGCATTTGACAAACCCAAAGACCCCAGCTTTTGGGATAAGAACTCACTATTTGACAAAAACTGCTGGGAAAATTAGAAACTAGTATGACAGAAACTAGGCATTGACCCACATCTAACACCATTTACCAAGACAAAGTTGAAATGGATTCATGATCTAAACATAAAGAATGATATTATAAACAAATTAGAAGAAAATAGGATAGTTTACCTCTCAGATCTGTGGATGAAGAAGGAATTTGTGACATTATTAATCACAAAATAGGTAATTTTGATTATGTCAAGTTAAAAAGTTTCTGTACTAACAAAACTAATGCAGACAAGATTAGAAGGGAAGCAATAAACTGGGAAAACATTTTTACATTCAAAGGTTCTGTTAAAGGCCTCATTTCTAAAATACATAGAGAATTAACTCAAATTTATAAGAATTCAAGCCATTCTCCAATTATAAATGGTCAAAGGATATGAGCAGACAATTAGCAGATGAAGAAATTGAAACTATCTCTAGTCTTATGAAAAGGTGCTTTGAATCACTATTGATCAGAGAAATACAAATTAAGACAACTCTGAGGTACCACTACACACGACCAGTTAGGTCGGCTAAGATGACAGGAAAAGAAAATGACAAATGTTGGAGGAAACGTGGGAAAACTGGGACACAGATATATTGTTAGTGGAACTGTGAATGGATCCAACCATTCTGGAGAGCAATTTGGAACTTATGCTCAAAACGTTATCAAACTGTGCATACTCTGACCCAGCAGTGTTTCTACTGGGCCTATATCCTAAAGAGATCTTAAAAGAGGGAAAGGGACCCATGTGTGCAAAAATGTTTGTGGCAGCCCTTTTTGTAGTGGCTAGAAAGTGGAAACTGAATGGATGCCCAACAATTGGAGAGTGGCTGAATAAATTATGGTATATGAATGTTATGGAATATTATTGTTCTGTAAGAAATGACCAACAGGATGATTTCAGAGAGGCCTGGAGGGACTTGCATGAACTGATGATGAGTGAAATGAGCAGAACCAGGAGATCATCATACACGACAACAATATGATACAAAGATCAGTTCTGATGGATATGGTTCTCTTCAGCAATGAGCTGTTTCAAACCAGTTCGTATTGTTTAGTGAAGAAAGCCATATACACCCAGAGAGAGGTATATGAAATGTGGACCACAACATAACATTTCCATGCTCTCTATTGATGTTTGCTTGCATTGTGTTTCCTTTCTCTGATTTTTTTTTCTTGTAGATAACGATTTTTCTTGCACAACAATAAGTGTTGAAATATGTATACATACGTTCCATTTGTTAAGTATTTTAACATAATTAACATGTAGTGGATTTCCTGCTATGTAGGGGAGGGGTGGGAGGAAGAAGAGAAAAATTTGGAACAGAAAGTTTTGCAAAAGTCAATATAGAAAAATTTCTCATTGATTCTGTAAATAAAAAGCTTTAATAAACTTAAAAAAATAAAATTGTTAAGACTAGAGTTGGGGAGGGGAGGAGATGTCATCTGCCTTCAAATATTTAAAGGTATATGTTGAAGCCGGGTTAGACTTATCAAATGAGATAAAATATGTAGTGTGATTTGCAAATCTTAAAGAAAAGAAAGGAACAGGCATTTATTAAGTGCCTGATATTTGCCAGGAACTATGCTAAGCACTTTGCAAATATTACCTCATTTTATTTTCGCAACAACTTTGTGATATAAGCACTATTATTATTGCTAGTTTTGCAGTTAAGGAAAATGAAGCAGGCAGAAGTTAAGTGATTTGCTCAGCATCTCATATTTAGTAAGTGTCAAATGTTAGATTTGAGCTTTGATCTTCCTGCTTTCCAGACTTAAGACCCTATCCACTGTGGATTTATAAAGATATTTGTTGTTCAATCATTTAGTCATGTCTGACTTTTCTGTGACCCCCATGGACCATAGTATATCAGTCCCTTCTATCATCTACTATCTCTCAAAGTCTGTTCAAGTTCACATTTGTTGCTTCCATCTCATTCTCAATGTCATCATCATTACCATCACCATTTTGTAGTCCAGAAATAGAAAGAGAAGTAATAAATGGAAATTTCCAAAATTCAATTCAGAATTTATGTAAATATGAATTTGTAACATTATTATTTATTACAGAAATGAAAAGAATTGTTAAGAATAAAATGACTATTTTCAGAGCCCATTAGAGAATGAATGCTTTTTCAGGTATTACTTATACACAATAGCTTCTGAAATCCCTTCCACTTCTGAGATTCTAATATTTTATTCTTATCATTACTTCTTTATGATAAGCAACACTACAAAAACTAGGATGCTACTGACTATTGTGAAATGCAAAAAATTTTGAAAGTCCAAAGATGAGGATTTTAATCCTGACTTTGCTCCTGGGTAGGTATAAAACCAAATAATAGCTATTCTTCCCTGATTCTCAGGTTTATTTTCTTTAATATGAAGAAGTTTTACAAGATGACCTTTATTCATTGCATATCATTGATGCATATGCTTGCTTAATGAAAGTATATTTTTCCCAAACCTGTGTGAATAAAAATCAATGAAAAAAGGGAAGAGAACACATTCTAGGTAACAGTTGCAAGAAGAGATTATACATCAATTGTCAACGTCTAATCTTCTTATTAGATATATTTGTCAAGCACTTTGCACAGTGAATTCTACATAGTAAGTTAGTACCTACTTAATTAATTAATTAATTAATGCTTCTTTTAAATTATATGAATCTTTTGTGCTTTCACATTATACTACAAATTAAATACAAAATGTAAACTGCCTTTTTGGAAAGAATTCTCAAGCTATTGAAATCTTAGATTGGCTGTATAAAATTTAAGTCATAACTACCCTTAGAAGACTGTAAGCTGTTTCTTTGAGAAATCGGACTGTCTAGTTTATCATTACATATTCCCTGATAAGAGGCCATGTAGTATAATGGATAGTATGGGCCTCAAAACTAGGAAGACATAGCTTCAAGACCTTGCCTTCTACAGGAACTGTGTGTCTCTAGGCAGGCCTGTTAAATACTTTGTGTTCTGGGAAACTTTCTAAGAACATGACTTTCAGAGAAAAAGTTATAGTGAGCGTTTTTTTCTTTAGGTGAGTTCTCTGGTCCAGTCTCTTTTTGCCTATTTCTCTGCCTGTTACCCTGCCCCATTTCTCCTCCCCCCCCAGATATCTCTTCTTCAAAACTTAAAAAAAGTCCGATTTTATATATATATATATATATATATATATGTACATATATATATATGTGTGTGTGTGTGTGCATGTATGTATAGTTATACACCTATGGACCCCTCTCTCACCTCTACTAAGTCTTAATTTGAAAAAAAATGCTTTATTGATGACTTTTGTTTTTATAATACATTCATTTTTGAATATACCATTCCTCATAGAAGTATCTAGTTGTTTAAAAAATTAGTTAAGTAAAAACAATCAACATATCAATCATACTTGATGACATCTGCAGTATTATATATACATACCCCTCAACTCTTCAATGAAATAAAAAAAGTAAAGTCCTTTTTTTTTTTCTTCTCTTCTTCAGAACCAAGATTGGTTTTACATATCTATATATCTACACCTCATTATGTTTATTAGCTTCAGTTTTCATATCCCCCATTAACTCCTGAGTGTCCTTCTACTACTTCAAACCCAACCTGGCCAAAGCAAGACTCATCATTTTTCCTCCCAGCCTGTCTTTTCTCTCAACTTTCCTCTTTTTACTGATAATTAACATTTTTTCTGGTAAGGCAGACTTGAAATTGCAATCACCTTTATCCCTTCTCTTTCCCTCACTTTAATTGCCACATTCAGACAAGTCAAGTCATGTCAGTCCTACCACCAGGATAAAGATTAAGTTTTGGCTTTTCATCTCCATACTCCATTCCTGTCCTCCTAGTTTAGTCCCATAATAACCATTTACCTGGACTACTGTTACAATCTCCTCATTGCAATTCCTATATATGATATCTTCTTTCTTTAGACCCAATTTAAGATTAGTTAGCATAATAATAAGCCCTAGTACAAAATTGTCCACAGTCAGAAATCTTTACTGTTACTTATTACCTATACAGTCTTTTTCAAAGTGGAGACTGAGCTCTCTTCATGAACAGAGGCTATAATCAACCAATGAGACAGTGATAAGATGAATTGAATTTCATCCTCTCTATAATAATTTGTGGGATTTGTCTACAACATAATTACATCTTCCTTCCACATAATTCCCTCTAATCCCATCCCCCCTTCTCATGCACACACAAACACACACACACACACACACATACAGCACCTTCCTCCAATATAAATTTACTTCCACTCCTCCCTCCCCCCCCATCATTCTGCAATGCCAACTGGCCTTGAGGCTCCTCCCTCCTTTGAACTGAAAGAATGGGTGGTAGATAGACAGTGGAGATCTCCTCCTACAACCTCCTTTTAAAGAGAATTCCTGTGGGGACCATCTCATCACTTTCCACTCTGGACTCTTCCAAACTTCAAAATGACCTGAGGCAGGTACCTTCCCTTCCTCCTCCCTTTCTGTCCCTTATTTAAATCCTATTTCAATCATTTTTATGTGTGGTTTCATCATTAGAGTGTGAGCTCCTTATCTTTTGCCTTTCTCTATCTCTAGTGCTCAGCACAGTGTCTCACAAATAATAGACTACATATAAAATATTTATGGGTTGACCAACTGACTGATAATCACTACTAACCAATACATTTCCACTCCTTCCCAGAATATTCATCAACTTCTTCCTCATCACTTCCATGACTGCAGCAGCTACCCCTCCATACTAAGTACTAGTGATCATAGAGCAAGATCCCTGCTCCCCCTTTTGTTTTTTTTGTTCCCCCCTTTTTGTTTTGAGTTAGAGCTAATTACAAAAGAGCATGTATATATAATTTATGTGTAAATAAAGAGGTATGGGGATGATTTTAAAATTTTAACTGGCAGGTGTGCATAAACAAAATTTGGAAATACCGTAGATAGGATCAAATGCTAGTAACATTCATTGGTTAAAGTCTTCCATAGTCTGATTCTAAGTCTTCTACTTTTGTTATTTCACCTAGACTATCTTTTCCTTTGGATGGTAGCTTTGAATGGTAGTATCAGACGTGGAGATACTTGTTTCTGGAACACAATGAAGAGGAAATATGCTCTTCCCTTCTCAGTGTTTGGCAAATTACTTTTAGATTTGAACTCAGATGCTTTGATCCCCAAATTTGGTGTTCTTTCCATTGCATCTATCATTCCAAAGAAGAACTTCCTAACAATCAAAAAGAGAATGGAATGCCTTGCTGGATAGTAGGTCCATCATTGACAGTGTTCAAACTAAGTTTGAATTACCATTTTTTCAGAGATCCTCTAGAAAAGATTTCTGAATGGTCCCAGCTGGAGTTAATGAACACTGAATTGTCATTAATCAAATTTCTTTAAAAATCTTGCAGATCTTACTGATTCTTTGTCAACCCCAAGTTTTCTGGTTCCCAATATGATGACTTTTCTCTCAGGGTAACATTCTGGCTTTCCTTTGACAGAGACATAAAATAAGTAGATATTTTAAAATGAAAAATAGGGAATGTTTGGGTAATTCTATGGCATAGAAGACATACTATACAGAATATTAGGGATGGACAGGGAGAAAAACTATATTTAAGCCCTGACTTTTTAGGGAAATGGAGCTCAAAAAGGAAATGGAGATCTGTGTGGGGAAAGCATTCTGGGATGATGGGGGAGTAAATCAGTCAGTTTTAAGCTCTCCATATTTCTCCCACAAATAGAACAAATTTGCACCTCAGGATGAACATAGACTGCTGAAAAATCAAGATTTGGGGCAGAACAGGGATCCTCCTGGTAAATTTGAGAAGATTTTAAGAAAGGTTCCAGGCTGGGATTAACTAGTGTAAAATGAAAATACCTCCAGGCTAGCTTTGCAGAAACATCAAGTGGGGAAACCTGAGGTGAGTTGGGTTTGGCTGGAGCCTCAACACCACAGAAATTTTCACCTCCCAAACTCCATGAGGAGCCTGGGAAGACTGAGGGAACCTTGGCTGATTAGGAATGCCAGGCTCAGCTGTGCTGCAGAGATGGGGCCCTGGGAGAGAAGAAACCAGCACCTAGTGAGTGTAGAAGCAAAAGTGCAGGGATGTTGTTGGTTATGAGCACTTACAAGGGTGTAAGGGGTGGATGCAGGGAGTAGGGATAATGGAGATCTTGGTTTGGGGTTCCTGGTCAGAAGGGAGAACTGAAGGGAAACTTGAGGTACAAATGCCTCAACCCCACAATTAGAGGTGCTTACACTAATACCTCTTATTAGAAAAATGAACTGAACTGGCGAATAAGAAAAAAAACCCATCACAGAAACTTACTGTGGAAACAGGGATGACCAAGGTTCATCTTCAGAGGATACTGAAGTAAAAAAGACCTTCTTTTACCCCCAAAGAGTTATGTGAAGTGGCTCTCTCCCCAGAATTTGTAGAACTCAAAAAAAAGAATTTAAAAATTAAATGAGAGACATTGAGGAAAAACTAAAGCAAACAAATAAAACCATGCAACAAAAACAAGAAGATTATGGGAAAAAAGTTAACCAACTAGAAAAGAAAATATAGAAGCTCAAAGATGAAAATAACTCTTTGAAAATTAGGGGACAAGGGGAAGCCAGTGAAGTTATGAGACCAAGAAATAACAAAACAGAGTATAAAGAATGAAAAAGGATAATATGAAATACCTTATAAGAGCAATGATGGATCTAGAAGAACAGATCAAGGAGAGAAAATATAAGAATAATTGGACTTTCTGAAAGTTGTGACCAAAAAAAGAACTTGACACAGTAATGCAAGAAATACTCCAAGAAAATTGTCCTGGAGTCATAAAACATGAGGAGAAAATAGAAAAAAAAATTCCAACAATCACCACCTCAAAGAGATTTTTTTGTGAAAAACACATAGGGATATTATTCCCAATTTCAAAACCTCCAGATCAAAGAAACAAATTTGCAATAAACTAAAGAAAAATAATTCAAATATACTAGAGCTACAATTAAAATTCTACAGTACTTATGAACAGTCACAATAAAAGACTTGGAATCATATCTACTGACAGTCAAAAGAACTAATCCTGTGATCAAAAATATCATATCCAGGGGCAGCTAGGTGGCGCAGTGGATAGAGCACCACCCCTGAAGTCAGGACGACCTGGGTTCAAATCTGGTCTCAGACACTTAACATTCCCTAGCTGTGTGACCCTGGGCAAGTCACTTAACCTCAATTGCCTCAGCAAAAAGCAAAAAAAAAAATATCATATCCAGCAAAAGTATCTACAATATTAAACAAGACAGATTCTCCTCCCCCCTCTCTGTATCTTTCTCTCTCTTTCTGTGTGTGTCTGTGTGTATGTAGTAAATATTGAAAATATTTAAGATCACCCAATAACTTGGTAGCTTTCTGAGTTGCAACTCCCACAGGGGTGGAGAGGGGAGGGGCAGAGAGGTGAAGGAGAAAGCATCAATGATGAAGAACTGATATGCTCTTTATTCTGATCCAGGTTTCATCTTTTGTCTTCTCTCACTTTTCTCTCTTTGAGCCTCTCTAATTGATTCCTCTGTTGGAGGAAGCCTCTTTCATGATGTCCTAACCAAGCAGTTCTCCACCATCTATGTGAAGGTGACTGCTTTGGGAAACATAAATTTAGATTGGGGAGCTGAATTAATATATAGAGAGGTACTGGACTAGAAAAGAAAATTACTCTCCCTGCTCTACTGATAATATTATTCTGTATTTATTTTATGTTTACTCATTTATGAAAACTTTGTGTTGTATGCTGGTTGAATGAAGTTCTTTGAGAGAAAGGACTGTTTTGTGTTTTGTGTTTGGATCCTCAATGCTTAACATGCTAACTATCACACAGGAGGTACTTAAGAAAAGGTACCTTTGCTTCTGGAACCCAAGCAAACATTGACAAAGCTCTCCCAGCTTTATCTAGCTGTGTTCCAGTCTCTCCAGTCAGGATCCACAGATAGGTCTTCCCTGATGATCAGCTACAGTTCATAATAATGCATCTTATCAAAAGATTACTCAGTTGAATTTGAACTCGTAAATATTTTATGTCCAGAGAAAGCAGCAGATGTTTCTGAGAGAGTTGATGGGTATAGTTAGGGATTTTTTTTCTTTTAAATTTCTTTTTTATTTAACTGGGGCACTAAATATAGATTGCACTTTCAAGTTGACTTCTAGAGTAAAACACAGCTTCCTGCTTTCTCTGAAAAGGTCTATGAACTCTTAGCTGGGAGGCCACTCACTTAACCAGGGGCCCCCATTCATGAGCAATGATTCAGAAGGTAACAGGTCCAACTACTTTTTCAAGTGACCCTTAAAGTTATTTTATTGTTACTCATAAAAGGACCTCTACCACTAGAATAAGGCTTTTCTGACATAGACACACTTTCATTCCAATCTTTTCTGTAAATTAACATACTATATTTGCATAAATACATATGTCTACATATCTACATATGTTGGTGAGATGGTAGATTTTTTTAAAAATGAGATAATAGAGAATGTTCTACAAATCATATCAAAAAAATCTTATTCCTGAGATTTTATCACTTACAAAAAAAGAACCCACAACCAACTAATAATAATAATATTAACTGATTCAAGGCCACGGGTTGATTTTGGAGAAATTTGACTAACAAGTTCCTGAGAGTGGACATTGACCCATTAATGACTACACTTTTGATAGACTCTTTTAGTTAGTTGTGATTATATCTATCTTATATTCATAAGAACATAGATCCAGAGTTGAAAGAGACCTAAAGATAGCATCATATCATTTTTACAGATGAGGAAACTGAGGTCAAGTTAGGCTAAATAAATTGAGAATGGGAAAGGTAAAGCATTTATATTTTGCCTGCTAAGTGCCAGTGTGCTAAGGGTTTCATAAATAAATCACATTTTATCCTCATTATAATCCTGTGAGATAGGTGCTATTATTATCCCTATTTTACAGTTGAGGAAACTGAGACAGACAGAGGTTAAGTAACTTTCCCAGACTTATCAAACTAGTAACTATCTTATGCCAGATTAAAACTTAGATCCTCCTTACTTAAGGCCCAGCCCTCTATTCATCATATCACCTAATGATTTCATAAGTCACATAAGCAATAACAGGCAAAAGCACTATTTGAACTTGGTCCTGACTCCAGAGTTAGTATTCTTTTCATATATAGATCCTACAGATCCATTATGTGGACATAAATGAATAATTTGGACAGAAAATTCATTGAACTCCAGATATACTGTGTTGACAATATTCTTCTGATAGTTTATTAAACTTAAAAAAAGGAAAAGGAACGTCTCATATTCTTAATGAATTCAAATTGACCCTAAGTAACCTCCACTTCATCCCTTCCTAAATGCTTACAAACCTTCACTTTAATAACTGGTCATTGAATATTGTCCTAAATCTAAGTCAAGACAACAATCTTTATTAAGCATTAAATGCTATGCACTTTGCTAAATACAAAGAAAGGAAAAAATGAGTCTCTTATCTCAAGGAGCTCATAATCTCAAGCTGTCTCAATTTCTTTCTTTCAAAAATCAGTTCTTTTGCTCTTCTCCAGATCTATGGCTTCTTTCCTGTTTTCTGTCAAGGATTGTCAAGGATTCAGCAATCACATTTAAAACTTGTAATCTCCAAATTCTTATGAATCATATTTAGTAGTACATTTTAGAATTGTTTTAGGGATCTAATTCAAAGGAACAACATAATATTTCTGAGCCAACTATTCTTATCTTTTCATTTTGAAAATTAGGACATCATTTGCTTATGGTCAGTCAGCTGTCAACTCTACAGTCATGATTTCTCAAAGATTTCTCAGATTAGATAATAATTATACTTCTTTAAAGACTTTGGAAGGTAATTTGTCTAGAGATGATTGCTTTACATTATTTTAACATCTAGGCATATTTTTATTTTATTATTCCCTATTTGGGATTTGAATTTTTTTTCTTTTTTCTTTTTACAAGATTTTTTTTTCCTACTCTGCCATGTGAATTCCAATTTCATTGTTGGAAAATATGAAAGCTAAAAAGGCACAAAATATCCAAGTTAGAAGGACAGATGTCACCAAGTCTAGCATGTTTGAATTACGAATCCCCTCCACAATATGTCAGACGTGGTCATTCAGCCTAGGCCTGAAGATCTCCACTAATAGGAAATTCACTCCCTCCTGAGTCAGCACTTTCTATCTTTAAGCATCCTTATTCGTTAACAAAGCTATTATTTACATGGAAAATAAATCTGCCTCCCAGTAACTTCCATCCATTGATCCAAGCTCTGCCCTACAGAGATCATTGCACAAAGATAAAATCTAAATTATTTAGAGCCACATTCTTAAATTGTTGCTAGAAAACAGATTTTGTTTATCTTGTTGTATGCCTATAAAACCTGGAATGTCTATCAGTTTACACCAGGGAATAGAATTACTTATATTTCAGTTGTCTTAAGAAGATTCTAAAGGTAATTTGGCAAGATAAGGTGCGGGATACTGTGGTCCTTTCTTCAGCAAATTTGTTACATATTCAAACTCTACTGAAAAGAGTATAACTCAAATTGGCTGGCCATATTGTTTAATTGTCAAATATACTTTTGCCTAAAAGATTATTTTACAGAGAATTCACACAAGGCAAATGCTTACATGGAAGCCAAAAAAAGAATTTAAAATGACAAACTCAAGGTCTCTGCGAAGAACTTAGGAATTGATTGCATTGACATGGGAAACACTGGCATACGACTAAACAATACACCATACTCTCATCAGAGAAGATGCTGTGCTCTATGAGAAAAAGTCAAACTGAAATAGCTCAAAAGAAACATGAGACGCATAATTTTAGAGAATCTACCCCAAAGGAAAACATTAATTATTTGTGCCTGACCTGTGCTAGAACATTCCAAACTTGAGCTGATTTGACAAGTCTTAGATGGACATGCTGTAACTTGACTTTAACATAATGATGTCAATTTGATCTTCTTCAAGAATGAAGAACACAAATAACAAACAACAATTCATTTCAATAGTTATAAAGAATATAATTAATCAAACAGTGTGAACATTCCTTCATCACTTTTTTCAGTTTTGTTATTGTTGTTATACATATATAATATGTATAACATATTATATCATATATCATATGATATATAACATATAACATATAACATATATCAAACATAATATAATGTTTGAACTGAATGTTCAGACTAGAAGTTGTTTTTATTAGTGCATGGTCAGTTTTCTGATAACGACCCCCTTGAAAGTAGTTCTTTTTGAATGACAATTCATTACTCATTTCATTCTCAAAATCTCTAATATCATAGAAGAGTCTTGAATTTATAGTTACGCCTTCAGGAGGCAGAATCACTTCTAGATAAGAATGAATTGTCAGAATAAGATTTTAGTGAAGAAAAATTATACACTCACATACACACATACATGTACATTTATAAACATGCACACAGGTGTGTACAAATGCATTTTTCATCACAATACAACTTATTCTATAAGGTTCAGGACTTAGAATCAGAAGCTATGGGTTCAAATTCTTCTATTTCCATCATTGGCTGTGTCAGTCAATAACAAAATATTTATGTCAATCAACATTTTTGTCTATTATATTCTAGACATTGTTTTAAATGATGAAAATATTAGAAGACAAAAAAATCATCCTGTTCTCAAAGAACTCAAAATGTAATGGGGGGCATAAAACATAAAAACAATATATACCAACAAGCTACATACAAAATAAACTGGAGATGATCTCAGAGGAAAGGGAGTGACTAACAAAAAGTAGACCAGGTAAAGTTGTCTGCTGATGGACACTGCTTAGCATTTATCTGCTGATTCATATTTAGGTTGGTGAATTCTCACACTAAGTTTCTTATGTATGATAAAATCACAGCACAGATTCCTCTTATGGACTTATATGTATTGACATGTATTAATTTCTAGTTCATAGAATAAGATAATATCAGAATTGAAAAAATACAAGTTCATTTAGTCCAACCTTTTGACTAAAGCCTATATTATACCAAATGTATACAAAAGTGTGCGCACACACATGTACATATATACACATTTTTTCTTTTCTAGCCAGTGTCTAGTCAACAATAAAGTACAGAAAACTTAATTCATATATCCAACAATGTACTGTATACATTTTTACCAAGAGGTAGAACCTAAATTGCAAGGAATGCATGTCTCACAAAGTTTAGTAATTGATCCTTGACCTTGGTATAAATTGTCAATGATGCTTCTGTTCCAACCAAAACCAATTCTCTTCATCAGTAAGTGAGGATAATAACCAACAGTCACTTCAGTCAAGTGAGGATGCATTCTCCACTGTACATTTGAACTTTTGTTCAAATTGATTTTCCCAAATATTATGAATCAGAATATTTTACTAGTCCTTTCTTTCTGCCAGTATGGTAACTTAAATAATATTATTTTAAGATTAAAATGCTATTTTTTTCATCTTTTGGAAATGAGTGAACTTCAAGATTTCAGATATGGTATTGGCACCAGCCTATTGTCAAAGACAAGTCTAGGTAACTATCGAGAGAGTCAGTAGCAGCAGATTTGCCTTTAGATGACAACTTCTTTTAGTCTTGGTAAGCAAAGCAACAAAGGGGTAAAAAAAAGTTTCACAGTCCCTTCTGTAATAATGGTAAAGAAGTGGTTTTAAAAAAGTAGACAGAAGATGAAAAAGAATCATAGTTTTAGATTCTGTATAAAATTAATCTGATGGTATTCTAAATATAAATATAAATAAAAATAAATAAAGAGTGATTCTGAAGCAAATGAATATTGATATCCTTATTACAAATGGAGTCAGAATTCAAAAAGAAGTGCTAGTTAAGTGGAAGGGTGATTCTTAGAGAGATGAATAGTTGTCAGAATGGGTTGTATCATGTGCTTACATACAATGACATCACTTAATGACATAAATATTTTTAGTGAATTGAACTACTCATGGTGTTTAGGTACTAACTCAGTTTGACATGGTTAAAGAGATAAAGAAATTATGGATCTTATGAAGAAAATCAATTTATGTTTTAGTACCTTGTGACTTTACTGTATAGAAGGACAGTGGAAGATAGGTGAGACAATATGGTTCAGTAGTAAGAAATATAGAAGATTTCTTTATTATACAGTCACATATCCATATAATTTCTGGTCTTGGAACTTGGATTAAATCTGACCTCAGATAATTGTGACTGCTGTCAAGCAATTCAGCTTCTGTTTCCTCCTTTCAAAAATGAGGCTAATGATACTTGTAATATTTGCCTCACAGGATTGTTGGGAGGAAAGTGTTCTGTGTATCTTACATGGATATATTAAGGTAAGATATCTTTGTTGTTTTGTGGCAGAAGATAGGGCATATAGTGAATTGCAAACAACATCACACAAAAATAAAAGTAATTACATCTTAGTAGACAGAATGATTAGGTTTTGATGGAGAGTCTGTTTGAATAAGTTGACTTATGTGTATTCAGAACATTTCCTATTTAAAAATAAAGATCAAATAATTCCAATTGAATATAATTTCTTCTGCCTGAATTAGATAAAAACAAACAAAAATCCAAAAAGAACCCTACTGATGCAAACAAAACAAAAATATTTGTAAGTGGAATATAAACATGACATTATTCCCTTTGAAGTTTATCTACTGTATAATTTCTGAAGAATCAAAATTAGGAGTGGCCTAAATGGCAATGGAGAGATATATGAAGGGTATAAGTTGGGTATGTTACTGACAGTGACTCTTCCATAAAGTAGAATATAGTGTCTTTGATAGCAAGTAATGTTTAGTTTTTGGTTTTGCATTCCTAGGAACTAGAATAGCACTTGGCATATATTAAGCACTTAATAAATGTGAATTTACTTGAAAAAAGTTCATAAGAAATGTCATCCAAGAGAGGCATAGTAGAGAAGGAGTTGTGATGATCAGAAAAACTGAGGAAGAAGAGTTGGACAGCTCCAATGCTTGTTTGTCTTAATCTTTGTCCTCTTAGATTGATTCAAATAAAGCAATACAAATTACATGGTAATTCCAAAGAAGGCTTTCTAAATTACTGAACAGAAGTGATCTTTCCTTCCTCTGAATGCCTTAGACCTTTAGTACTACATAACATTCTCATGACACACAACATCCTGCTTTATTGCTAGATATTTGTATATATATCTTAAATCTACTTGAATAAAAGATTTATGAGGGTATTGTCTTTATGTTCCATCATAACTCTGCTTGTTATTAAAATGAATAAATAACAGTGAAATAAAAGCCTAAATTTATATGACACTTTAGGAATATCAAATTCTTTCACAAATATCTCCTTTGAGAACCCCAAATGACCTGCAAATTGGGGTGCCAATATGATTTCCATTATACATACACACACATATCCTTTTTAATTTTTTTTTTTGCCAGGCAGTCAGGGTTAAGTTACTTGTCCAGGGTACACAGGTAGAAAGTTTCAAGTATCTGAGGTAAGATTTGAACTCAGGCCCACCTGACTCTAGAGTCAGCACTCTATCTACTGCTTCACCTAACTACCCCTAATTTGCATTTTAATTATTAAGAAATCAAGGCCCAGGAAAGATTGTGAAATTGGCAAGAGATGGAGTTGGGACTTGAATACAAACCTGACTAGAAGGTTATTGTTCATTCTACTTGAGCATAATACTAAGCACATAATAGTTAATAAATATGAATTGATTGATTGAAATTGATTAGATTATGTCCTCTTTTAATATAGATTATAACTAGGGTAGTGCATTTGTATAGATCTGAATCTTGTGGAAAACCCTCCAATACTGAGACTTGTTTTCATTCATTCATTTATTCATTAATGGACTTGAATGTGTTCATTTGTTAATTTATTTATTCATCTATTAATAAATTGCTCTATTTGTATGCTTATTTATTTAGTTTTTATTCATTTTTGTTGTCAATCTCCCCATTCATTCATTTTTTTGTTTCTCTATTCATTTATTCATTATCTATTCTTTTATTTGATTATTTATTCAACTTTTAATAAAGCATTTGTTATACTAAGCCAAACTGTTTCTCTGGGGATTCTGAGAACCCACCCAACACATAATATTACTAGATAATCAGCGCCTGCCATAATTCTCATGCTTTTCTAACCTCAGGTCTGAAAATTAGTAAGCGGAAAACTATTGATCAGTGACAAAGCTAATAGATTTTTCAAAACTAAAGAACCAGAGGACTTTCATATTTACTTAGCCTAGTTTCAGTGCCTTTCCTGGTGAGGCACACAGCTAATGATAATTTCATTTGAGCCTCTTGGTCATTCTGCAAGTATAAAAAGAAATCATTCTACTACCAACTGTTAACAGTAGCAAGCAGAACTCATGGCAGTTGGGTAACTGTACTTTCTAAATTAATCACATTAAATGAATTTTGATGATAAATAGCAGGAGTTCTATAAGTTAATGTTTCATTTAACATCACAGTATAGGCTTCTTTTGCTCTGTGGATCATCTACATAACTATTCTGCAATGTGAGCATCTAACATCAACTCTGAAGCATGGAATAAAATATAATTAGATACTCTTGCAAATAAATCTCTCCCTCAAGATCCAAATTGCTTAACTGTCCTAGACAAGTTCTTAACAATTCATCCATTCACCCACCCACTCACCTATCCATCCATCCATCCACCTATCTATCCAAAATTTAATTAATTAATGAAGCATTTGTTTTCCAGCTCCCTTGTACTAAGTACTATTCTAGGCTTGGGGAATATCCATAGGAAAAAAGTTAATTGCCAATACCTTGGGGGAAACTACAATATTGATAAGGAAACATGAAATGTATACAGAGTAAATGTTAAGTAACTTTTTTTGAGAAAAGGGTATAAACTGCCAACTAGAGGGAATAGGAAAAGCCTCCAATAGGATGTGGCATCCTGAATTGAGTCTTGAAGAGAGCAAAGATTCTAAAAAGGGGGCAGCTAGGTCGTACAGTTGATAGAACATCTGATACAGTAAGGAAGATCTGAGTTCAAATATGACCTCAAACACTTACTGCCTGGGTGATCCTGGTCAAGTAACTTATTTGCCTCAGTTTCCTTATTTGTAAAATGAGCTGGAGAAGTAAATAGTAAACAACTCCATAAGTTTTTCCCATAAAAAACCCAAAATGGAGTCATGAAATGTCAGACATAACTGAAAATGACTGAATAACAATAAGGATTCTAAGAAGCAGTTTTGAGAAGGGATTGAATTCCAGGTTTGCAGGACAGCCTAGGTAAAAAAACAAAAAAAACAAAAACAAAAAAACAAAAAAAAAAACCCAAAACAGGATTCTTTCCTATTGCAAAGTGATTTTTTCCTCTTTTTTCATTCTTAGTATTTTTCTTCTGTAATTAGCTTCTGCAAACACTCTTTGTATTTCCTAACTATTTAGGTATTTGCTTAAAATAATAGCTTTTTGAGGGGAGGGAGTGAGTTTTTACCTTTCTTTGTAGCCTTAATAAAGTCTTGACTTGGCCAGATAGTAAGTGTCTGGAGGACACCTAACTGGATCTATTATTTTATTACATTTTGAGAAATCTGCCCCACGGAGGACTGGGTAACACATTTTCCTTCCTTCTTTTCTTCCTTCCTTCCTTCCTTCCTTCCTTCCTTCCTTCCTTCCTTCCTTCCTTCCTTCCTTCCTTCCTTCCTTCCTTCCTTCTTTTCTTTTTCTGTGGGTGCTCTGTCCAAATGTATGTGATTCTTGAATGCTGAAATCTCTGAAAGATATACTGGGGTTTGTGGGCTAGATTTTTTTAAAGGACCATGCTTTGAATTCCATTAGCTTCTCACTGGCTTTCATTGATTAGTAAACAAGAGGTTTCAGGCCAAGCCTTACTTAATCTTCATTGCCTCAGAGTGCATGTATATAGCAATTGTTTCTGTTTTGGCTTCAAACTCTAAGTTTTTTTCTCCCAGATTGATTTTATTTTTGATGAGGAAAAAGAGGCCATTCTTTGCTTCATTTCTTTGGGCATTCACTGATTGGGCATTGCCTCAGTCAAACTGAGACCTATTAAAGACTTTAGGTTAAAAAGGTCAAGGTCTCCCACTGCATCAGGGATCATCCCTAATTGTCCTGATCTATATATGGAAACTGCACTCAGATATCTCAGGAGGAGAAACTGAGGCTAGTGACTTCATACAGCTCACCCTCATTTAAATCCAATTAACTTGCAAGTTATGGTATCATGGTATCATTCCCTGATGTCATGATTTTCTTCCAGATTGAAGGACAAATAACAGATTTATTGACTGAAAACTCCTCAGTTTGATTCCGTTCTGGACTCCTACTCTGATGGACTCATCTAATTTAAATTCTCTAGGCACCAGCTTCTACTCTACCTTGTAATGCTTCTCTTCCTAATTTTCTGTTACATTGGTATTTGTCATATGTTCACTGTGCCATTAATTCTCCTGTTACCTATTTTGGAAGTCTCAACATCTCACTCTGCTACTACTTTCTCTTGCTTACTTATGCAATACAACAAATCAGATGGGTACTTAGACTTTCCTGATAACCAGAACAAAGACTTTTCAGATTCTGAGAAGCAGAACCAAAAAAAAATTCCTTATTGGAAAATAAGCCAAAAGATATCTGGCCAAAAATGTAACTGGTCAAAAATCTCTTCTTTGTGACACAGAAGCTGTTAAATCAAATATCTCAGGAGACCTCCAAAATCTTCAATATCCTGTATCTCTTGCATGTCCATTCTTATCCCAGGGAACATAATATAATAGTATATGATATGTATGAATGAGGAGATTTTCCTCTCACTGTACTTCACACCTTTTCTTTAGTGTGACAATATCTATCTGAGGAGCCAAAGCTTGGATTTTCTTTTACTTGTCACCCCCAGGTTATAATAAATGTGTCTTCCACAGCTTCTCTCTAAGACATGGGCAGTGGTGAATGTTTGCGGAAGAATGCAAGGCCAAATAAACCTCAGAACATCTGGAGTGTTTCCTGACACCATACATAAGTGTATGTGTGTATGTGTGTGTGTGTGTGTGTGTGTGTGTGTGTGTGTGTGTGTATACTTTTTAGGAAATGATGATCTATATTCTATCTTTACTTTTTCTTACTTTTATTTTTTTTGTAAATTATCTCCAGTACTTTTGAAAGTACTTAAGTTACAAAAAACAAAACAAACAAACAAAAAACCCTGAGTTTTTTTGATTATCTTTCTGCATGTGCAACATAGAAGCATTGTATTTTAGTGGACAGAGTGGACTTTCAATAAAAAATACATGAATTTGACTCTTAGCTGACATTTTTGTGCTATGTACTTCTCCAATATGCTTTTAATGTCACCAACCCTTAGTTTCATATGTAAAATGGGGCTAGTAACATTTTGTTACTTGGTTGTTTTTCAGTCATATCTGACTTTGCATGATCCTATTAAGGGTTTTCTTTGCAGAGATATTGCCATTTCTTTCTGCAGATCACTTCACAAAAGAAACTGAGTCAAATAGGCTTAAGTTATTTGCCCAGGATCACAGAGTTAGTAAATGATGAGGCCTGATTTGAACTGAGAAAGACATATCTTCCTGATTCCAGCATTCTGTCCATTGTGCCACCTAGTTGCCCCCTAACTGTACCAATATCATACAAAAAAGAGTTTGTCAGAGGATCAAATGAGATAGGGTACACAAAATGCTTTGCAAACTTTGAAACACCAAGTGCATATTACATATGCCCACAGATGTATAGTTTTTGTTTCATGATTCAGTTAAAACAGCATTATTTTAAAAAGAAAGGAAGGAAGGAAGGAAGGAAGGAAGGAAGGAAGGAAGGAAGGAAGGAAGGAAGGAAGGTAGGTAGGAAGGAAGGAAGGAAGGTAGGAAGGAAGGAAGGAAGGTAGGAAGGAAGGAAGGAAGGAAGGAAGGAAGGAAGGTAGGAAGGAAGGAAGGAAGGAAGGTAGGAAGAAAGGAAGAAAGGAAGGAAGGAAGGAAGGAGAGGAAAGAGTAAGGGAAGGAGAAGATGAAATAAAGAGGGAGGGGGGAGGAAGGAAGGAGGGGAAGAAAGCAGGAAGGAGGAGAGAAAGAAAGGAAGAAAGGAAGGAAGAAAGGGAAGAAGGAAGGAAAGAGGGGAGGCAGGAAGGAAGATAGGAAGGAGGGGGAAGGAAGGAAAGAAGGAGGATGAAGGAAGGAGGGAAGAAAGGAAGAAAGGAATGGAGGGAAGGAGGAAGAAATTTAGGGAAGGTACTCCTTTATTTTTTCCTTTTATCCACTTTCCTAATTACATAATTAACCTAATACATTTTTTCTTATACTACTTTTCAATGACTATACTATTTTCTTCTTCTTTGAACTCCCTAGAATGCCTATTACATATAGGTATGTACTTAATAAGCGGTGACTGAATATATAAACAATCTCGCATGTGTATGTTTTTCTATTTCAGCAGCTGGTTGCTAAAGATATCTGTGTTCATCCTTTATACCTGCACTAAACTGTAAGGTCTCTGAACTTGCAACCATGTTCTCTACTATTATGATTTCCCACAATTCATTGTACAGAGTATAGTTCTTTGAACACTGAGATTCTTCAATAAACATATCAGATAAATGTTCCAAGATGAGATAATGGTTTAAAGCACCTTCAAATTAAAAGGGATCTTTCAGATCCTTTTGGCCCACTCTCCTTAATGGAGGAATTCCTTCTAAAATATCCCTAAATATTGAGCATTCAACCCTCTGACTGAGTAATGTAATTAATAGTGTTCACAATTATGCAAGGCAGCCCATTTCATTACTAGTTATTATTTAAATTTAATTTTAAAAAGATGCTTCTTATAATGGAGTCAAAATCTGCCTTCATGGTCACTTTTAACTTCTGGTCCTAATTTAGCACTTAAGAAGCAGAGAAAAGATATTCATCAATTAGACACCCTTTGTATCTTTTGTATTGAATATTATATTTCATTTGAATCTTTACTCCAGAAGCTATCATTGGTAACAAGCCAGTTTTGTTTTGTTTTGTTTTGTTTTGGGGGGGAGTGTGTGTGAATGTGTGTGTGTGTGTATGTGTATGTGTATGTGTATGTGTATGTGTATGTGTATGTGTATGTGTATGGATGTGAAGTCAAATAAACAACCCCCAAGCACTGTAAAATTTGCATCTAAGGATGCAAATTAAGGCAAAAAACAGTTTCTTCTTTCAAGGATGAGTCAGTTTAGTGATAGAGACCACATGAAACCACCTATTTACAAACAATTATTGAGAATCTCAGAGGGAAGACACTCAAGTTAAGAAGTGGAGAGAACTTTTTGCAAAAGTTTGAACTTGCAGGAAGTTAGGGAAATCAAGAGATAAGAGTTGAAGAAGGATATATTCAACATGGTGGGACAGCAAGTAAAACTACATATCTCTAGGAAACATAGAATCCTATTTGATGAACAGCAAGAAGATCAGGGTCACTGAACCTCAGAGTAGTTAAAAGGAGTAAAGTATGAGAAAAATGAAAATAAAAAATTGGAAGGGACCTAGTTGCAAATAGTTCCAAAAGCCAAACAGGATAATCCTTATTTTATCTTTGATTCAAGAGATAATACAGATCCATTAGTGTACATTGAATAGGGTTGGGTGAAATGGTCAAACCTGCACCTTGGGAATATCAATTTTATAACTGAACAGAGATGAACTGAGAAGAGATTTAAGACAGAAAAACAATCAGACCATTGCATTATTCTAGGCATGAAGTGATGAGGGTCATATCATCAACATGACATGTATGTGTGTGGTGGGAGTATATGTGGGTGATTCATCTGGGACTTGGTTCCACACCTAGAGATTTGATGAAGAACATCAAGAAAGTTAAATGTGTGTTTTGATAAGGCCACATCTATTGATTTCTTGATGCTTACTATCTGTGTGACCTTGGGCAAATGATTTAACTTTTATGTTCCCCCATTTTCCTCAACTATAAGATAAGAATGAGTTAGATGACTTCTTAGGTCTCTTCTAGCTGTTGTTCAATGATTCTTTTATGCTCGAAATGCAATCCTCCAACACCCTACTAAAGAACATTAATGATGGAGAATTCTATACTTTTCCACTGAAGAAAATTGTACTTTTTAAAAGCTCTATTGGAATGAAATTGCCCCTTAAAAATCCATGTATCACTTTTTGTTATGTTTTCTAGCTTGAAATAAAAGTAAATCCCACTCACAATGAAATATTTGAAGATAGTTATCATACCTAATTTAAATCTTTTTTTTCTTCTGACTAAGCAATACCAGATCCTTGAAAAGATTCTCATGTAGCATGGTTTCAAACCTTCCTCATTTCCAAACTGTATTTTCTGGATAAGTTCAAATTTATCAGTAACATTCTTTCTAAATTATAGTACCCAGAAATGAAAACAATACTCTGAATTTGTTCTGATCAGAAAAGAGTTCCACTGGACTATCATCAACTAATTCCAGTCAACTTCAATTCTATTCATGCAAACTAAGATAATAGCTTTTGTGGCTAAAATATCACACTATTGACATATTAAGCTTGATTTCCATGAATTACCCTAGGTCTTTTATATATATATATATATATATATATATGTGTGTGTGTGTGTGTGTGTGTGTGTGTACTTTGATCCAAATGTGCAGTTGAATTTTTAAATCTGTGTGAAACTTTACATTTTATTTTTATTCAAATACTTACTTTACTTCTATGGGAAGGTTTTTTTTTTTTTTTTTTTTTTTTTTTTTTTTTTTTAGGAAGAGACCCTTTTCTTCCACTGAAATTCAGCATTAGGTTTCAAAGTTGTGTCAAACATGTATCCTGTGTTTTTCATTCTTTGATCATTTCTCCAATGGGTGGGAAGTTAGATAAAAATGCAAAACAAACTGAACCAACTCTTTTTTGGCTTCTAACTTTCATTGTAAGAAAGAAACAGAATGTAGGTGTTTGTGGATGGAGCATTGAGTTTGAGCTCAAGAAGAACTAAGTCTCAGACATTTACTAGCCATGTGACTCTAGGCAAGTCACTGTTTGCCTATTTCCTTACTTGTCAAATGGGGAAAATAATAGTTCTTAATTTTTAGAGTTATGGTGAATATCAAATGGTATAACAGTGTTAAAGCATTTTAGCACAGTCTGGCACCTTGTAAGTACTACATAAATATTAATTATTATTAGCAATTATTATTTATTCCCGTACCAGCAAAGCTTGCATTCTAAATTTTCTATTGTGTGATATAGTGGAAGGAGTATTGAACTGAGTATGAAAGACCCTGGTTTTTTGAAATTATTCAACAAGCACTTATTAAATATTGTATTGCATTGTATTAGTTGCTAAGGCTACAATGAAGCAAAGGCAACAGCAACATAATAATATACCATTATAAATAGCAAAACACCCTCAACCTTCAAGAATTTTATGGAAAATGTCTATCCACTGAAATTTGTACCCTGGCCAAGTTATTTTTTAATTCTTTCAATCTCAGTTTCCTCATCTATAAAACAGATATAATTATCCCTATTCCACCTTCCTGTTTGAGAATCAAATGCTCCTTCAGTCTGGGGTTACTGTCCTATCTTTGTTCCTTCAATCCCTAGCATTATATATAATGCATGTTTAAAATATGTTTTTAACTGAATAGAAGAGAATTAGGGGAAATTAAATATGATAATATGCTGCTAAGATATAAAATGCCTTTATAAATATTTTAATACTTGATGAATGGAGGAAAAAGTAAAATGGTATAGAATATAGTACTCAATCCCCTCACCCTATTCTATCCAACCTTAAATAGACTGGTAAGAAAGATAAGATAAGCATTAAGGGCATTTATTCAGACCAACATACAATACTATAGAAAATACTTGCATTTCTATGAACTGGTTTTATATGTTAGTAGTTTCAGAAGCCACAAAGAGTTTTTTTCTTTTTTTCATTTAGGAAGTGGTGGCCCTTCCTGATGTGTCACCTGTTAAAAGGTTACATCAGTCACAGGTTGCTCCAAGCTTTTTTCTTTTTTTGGTGGGGGGAAGGGTTGCTGGAAAAATGATGAAGAAGTATAATTCAATATCACTTCCAAGCAATCATCTTGAATGCAACAGTGAGGGAATAGTGAAAAGAACAAGGGTTTTGCAATCATAACTCCTATGATTGAATCTAATCTCTACCACCAAATCTTTGTGTAGCCTTGAGTAACTGAAGATTATGAATCTTGGTTTTCTCATTTGTAAAATTAAAATGTTGAGCCAAATGGTGCTTAAGGTTTCTAATGGTTATAAATCCTATAAGTATTGTTTAAATCTTCATAGAGAGTAATTGTATATCTTTCTAGTTAGAAATTCTAATATCATCACATTGGCCCTGGAATTACTGTATAAAGTCACTTGATAGATATCAACATATTAACTATAGAATCAGAAAAAGTGGAGTACATGAGAGATGGCATGAAGATAAAATTGACAGTCCTTAGCTATAGATTGGACATGTAGGATGACAGAGAATGAAGAAGGCCTTTCTCATCTGAAAGCCAAGGCAGAGACAAAGAAGGACCTTTCCAAATCAGTTCTAACCCTATTAGATTTGGGTTGAAGAAAGCAGAAGCCTGGGGGCAGCTAGGTGGTACAGTGGATAGACCACCAACCCTGAAGTCAGGGGGACCTGAGTTCAAATTTGATCTCAGACACTTAACACTTCCTGGCTGTGTGACCCTGGGCAAGTCACTTAACCTCAATTGCCTCAGCAAAAAAAAAAAAAAAAAGCAGAAACCTGAAGTCCATGGAGTTTCTAACAGAGATGTCTAAAACAAGGTACCAAATTCCTACATATAGATGTGAGGAATAGTAGAAGCACATTCCAAGAGGCTGAAGTATTCATCCCTAGATAATGAATTTGTCAAATTCACCAATGGAGAACACAAGAAAACATTTGAGAACAAAGTTAAGTAGAACAAGGTGATGGTGATATTTTCACTTAATTTTGGAGATCACTGAAAATTATAGATTTCTTTTGTAATTTGTTATTTCCGTTGTGGGGTGATGTGATGTTATTAGAATGCTAGAATTTGAGTTAGAAAGACATGAGTTTCAATCATGCTTCTGATCCCTACTGTAACCTTGGGCAAATCATTTAAATTCCTTATCCTCAGTTTTCTCATCTGTAAGACAGGATTACCTCAAAATTCCTTCCAGTTTGAAGTCTATCATACTATGATCATAAGTTGCAGATAAGATGCTGATATGGAGTGGAATTAACAATTTTTTATACCAATGAAATCATAGGTCCAATCTAAAATAATAACAACAATAATAACAATCACAACTATCATCATCACCACTACCACCATCACTATCATCATCATCTTCCTTTTCTATAATGATACAGTCAGGAAAAAGGAAAATAATTATGTTCTCTCCTGATACCCAATCCAAGACAAAAGAAACTCCATTCTGAAAGGAGAGAGATTACAGAAAATTACCTACTGGAAAAGGAATCAATTCTGTCACTTGCAGGTGGAAGAAAGGTGATTCTCCTAGAGATTGTTAGGTACTCTATTCCTCAAGCACCCAGTTATGCATTGTGATTTCCCTCCAGAGAATTCATTATCATAACCAAGAGTTATTTACATTTCAGTACTTCCAGGACTGGTCACTTCCTTGGGTGTGGGTATTCCCTCCAGCCATGTAGATGACAAATTCTATGTATTTTAGGAAACTATGCTATGGTCAAAAGATGAATCACCCTGTGGTGAATCTGGTGGTGAACTCCTACAGGCTTATGAAAGCTTGTTTTTAACAATGTACATGAAATCACTCTATTTCTGAGACCACATAAGCAAAGCCTTGCTGGCTCAAGAGAAGCTGACAGATATAATGTTCTGCTAGCATAGTATCTGAGCATCCAAGACACCTGTCTTGCAAGTTGAGCTATCCATAAAGGGTTTAAGTGGGCGTTACTTATACAACATGCAAACATATTCAGTATTATTTCATGCAAATGCATAAAGAGCAAAGGCTCTTTTCAGGTTCCAGTAGATGTTTTCATGGCTTTAACAAATATTTAGAGTCTCAGTTCCTACACTAGTTAGGTGACTTTTAATAGGAAATTTACATCAAATAAAACTAAGTTCTTTTCCAGAACTTGCATAAGAACAAACTCAAGTGGCATAGACTGCTAGAGTTAGGAGGGATGTTAAAATATGCAAACTAGGCAGTTACTCAACAGTCAACAAGTATTTATTAAGCATATTCTATGTTCTACCCATCATACTAAGTGCTAGGAATACCAAGAAATGCAAAAAAACAAAACAAAACAAAACAAAAAACAGTCCTTGTTCTAAAGGAGCTCACAGTCTAATGAGGGAGACACCATGCACAACCATATAGAAATAAATTATATAAAAGATAAATTGGAGATAATCAAAAAGAGATGTTATGAGCATTAAGGGACACCAGGAAAAGCTTCTTATAGAATATTAGATTTGATGGGAATTGAAAAAAAAAACCCAACAAAACAGAAAAGCCAGAAAGCAGAGATGAGGAAGAACATTTCATAAATAAGCGGCAGTGAAAATGCCTAGTGTTGATGGATAGCGTATTTTGAAGGAACAATAAGGCCAGAAATGCCATTGGATTGAGGACTAAATGGGGTTAGGTGGCAGAATAAGGTTTAAGAAGATTGGAAAAGTAGAAGGAGGCCAGGATATGAAGAATTTTATACAAGATTTTTGAGATTACCTAGCCTACTTCCTCTCACTTAATACATGAGAAATTTGAGACCCCAGAACTTTTAAAGTATTAGTACTGATACCAGAAATCATATGTTTCAAATCTCAGACAGTTGCTCCAGTCACTATATTTGTATGTCTCCTCTTCTTGTAATCCCATTTTTGAGTAGCTTAGAATGAAATGGATATATACTAAGATAGATAGAAATTAAGACAGAATGCTTCATAGCATAGTGAGTAGACTGTTAAACCTAAATTTGGATGCTGCCTCAGGCACTTTCTAGGTATGTGACCATAGTTAAGTAATTTAACTTCTTTCAGACTCAATTTCTTTACCTGTAAAATGAGAATAGAAATAGTACCTAGCTGATAAAGTTGTTGTAAGGATAAAATGAAATAACATAGGCAAAGTGCCTTGGCAATCTTAAAGTCTACATAAAGTGCTAGTTATTGCAGTGAAATCAAACAAGCAAATAAAGATTAATTAAGCATTCACTATGTGGCAAGCACTTGTGATAACTGTTGGGAATACAAAGACAAAATTGAATCTAGAACTTAAAATCTGATAAGGAAACTAACATATACAAATATAAATATATAGATAATATATATAAGGCAGACATAGGATCATTTGGAGAAAAGAGTACACCCAAGCAAATGATTAGGAAATACACATTAAAATAGAACTAACTCTTGTTGCCTATGGGATAATGATAAGATACTGACTTGAAATTCAAGAAAAGGTAAAATTTATATTGTATGTTTCTTTTTCCCCAAGTCTTGGTCATGTCTGCCTCTAGACATAATCATAGTAGTTAGTTGTTTGTTTTGTTACTGCTGCTGCTGCTGTTGTTTTGTAGACTCTGGCTGTGGGACTCTGCTTAGAATGGAGATATATACACATGTGACTAGTAAAGGAGGAGAGCTAGTGGTATCAAAATACTGAGGGACAGCTGATAGACAGCTCAAGCACAGCATTTTTATCCAAAAAAATATTAAAAGAACTAGAAAGCCTCTCAGACATTTGGCTTGATTACCACAGAAAGACACTGGGAAGCATTACAAAGGTTGAGAAGCATGTCACAACTATGTCATCAGAGAGAATACACATGCTGACAAGAAGACAAATACATTGAAACGTTGAATTAAGGAGAATTGATGCTGTCCCTTATTTCCCCTGCATTAGGTTTTTTTTCCCTGCTTGTTTTGTTTTTTTGGAGGAGAAGATAAAAGGGAAACAACTGGTTAAAAATGGGGTACTCAAATCCTGGCAGAATGGGGAAGAAGAGCAAAGCAAGAGATCTGAAACTTGGGGATAAGTTAGATAAACAGTTTTACAAGAGATAAAAGTTGCCCTACTAAGTCTTCTGGAGAAAAAGGATTGAAATAATAGGAATAATTAGTTGAGAATTTGGAGGAGAAAGGTTCTGCCCAAATCACCCCTCTTGACTACTACCTATTTCATAAACTGTGAGACTCTATCTGCCAAAGAATAACTTATACCCTGGGTGAATTTAACTTAGTAATGAGATACATTATTTCATGATATAATGAGATTTCTATCACTGGAATTGTTCAATAGAGATAGAACGACTACTTCCTGGGGATGTTGCAGTTAGAGTGCATTCCTCCATAGTATGAAAAATTGGACAAAATGACTTTTGTGGTACCTTCCAAATAGATACTAAAAATAGAATATCTTAAAAAGGCATTAACTGCAAGTATTTGAAACTACAGGTGAGACTTTTTTCTCTAATTAGGGTTTGGATCTATATTAGTTTTTAAATATAAGATGGCATTTTCCATTCCTTTCTCAGAAATAAAGTTTCTAGGCCAATTTGTCAGAGACAGTGGGAGGTGAAGCAAAGTCATTTGCCCAGAGGCTGCCAAGGTACTCTCCCAAAGCCTTAGAAACTCTAGGAGTGAGTCACCACCATGCAGATCTACACAGAGCACACTCTTCTTACTTCTTCTCTTCCTATTTCAAAATTGAATGCAAAAGGTCCCCTTTGAAATGAATACTAATAACAGTACTTTTTTAACACTTTATTTTTGAGCCTTTGAAGTACCTTTTAGTAATTTGAATTTACAACATAAGAGAGCTAGTAACACTATAGACCCCCAGCTTCAAATCCTAGCATATTTTCCCTACATATTTCTGCTGATATACTTGGACAATTTGTGGGCAGTTTAAGAGAAACGATGGAGATACAAGAAACTGTTCTTAACTGAATCCATATTAAGGTTCCCATCTGTTAAGTATCACTCTAAACCCATAATATATCTTTACTTCTCTGATATAGATTGGAATATAAATGATCAACTGAAAGAACTGGGAATATTTAAACTAGAGAAGAGAAAACAAGATAAAGATTGAAAAAATATTTTTGAAGGGTTTTCATATGACTAAATGGATGAAAGAAAGAATGAAAAAAATAAATATTAACTATTTTTCTGTGTGCAAATGATAGAAGAGGGATTGAATTGTTATGCTTGGGAACACAGATCAGAATTAGAAGCAATCAATGAAAAGTTGCAGAGATAGAATTTGGCTAAATGTAAGGAAAACATTTTATAATTAGAACTATCCCAAAATAGTTATATCAAAATGTGATTGTATCAGAATGAGTTATATCAGAAATTCCCTAGAGGAATTTGAGTGAAAACTAGATGGATGACCCTTTGCTGTGATGATAAATCGAGGCATATTTAGGCACGAAGAAGGAAGAAGCTAAAAGCTGTTACTTCGATTGTTCTTTAAGGTTTACAAAGTGATTTGTACATATAATCTCATTTTATCCTCACTGAGACTTTGAAAGTCATAGGATCACAAATACCAAAAGCTAAAAGGGACTTTCTCCAGTTGAAGACACTGAGGCCCAAAAAAGGTTAAACAACTTCCCTAAGACCAGAGAGGTAAAAAGTAGCAGAATCAGAATTCAAACTCTGATTATATAACTCTAAGCTCATTATATCAAGCTGTCTCTCTGAAGAAGGTATTATGATTTTTCCCATTTTGTAGATGAGAAAACCTATGTTGAGAAAAGTTAGGTAACTTGGTCAGGCACACAACTCAGGGGCATAGAGCTAGTAAGTATCTGAGGTGGAATTCAAACTCAGGTCTTCCTGAGTCACTTTAGTAACTTCTGTGATTCCTTTCTACTATGGAAAAAGATATAAAAAGATAATCATTTACTGAGTTCATTTACCATGTTATACTTCTGGCAAAAGGAGGATCAATTCAGTGTCACAGAAACAGAAATAAGGTTGACCAGAAAGCTAAATAGGAGGGATCCAGCAGGGCAACATGGATCTAAGTCAGGACAAAGGTTAAATTCAACTAAATCAGGGGAAACAAGAAAAGGGGAAAGAAGGGGAAACAGCCAGGTGATTCCAGAGTTTTGCTAATAACCATTCCACATGTAGGTAGCATAGCGGAGAGAGCACCAGGCTTAAAGTCAGGAAGACTCAACTTTAGGAGTTCTAATCTGACCTCAAAGAGTTATTAGCTGTGTGGCCCTGGGCAAGTCACTTAGCTCTGTTTACCTCAGTTCCACAACTGTAAATTGAGCTGGAGAAGGAAATATGTATATGTATACCTGGGTATATGTGTGTATGTATATATATATATATGTATATATATATGTATATATATACATATATATATATATATAATTGGAAAAGGAAAGAATTCTAACTATGATTTCATATGTATGTTAGATTTTAGGAAATGATCTTTATAAGAAAGAATAGGTGAGATCCAATGGCCTAAAAATTCACATAGAAAATCAACATAGGAGAGATGAGAGGTTTTCAGGAAGAATGTTCTGAAAACTGAAAGTAAAACAATTTCCAAGACAAAGGAAAAAGAAGCTGTTGTAAATAAATAAGGAACTTACCCAATTGATTTAGATGTCATCAAAGATAAGTAATGAATGGAAACTAACACCAAAATGTAAGTCCTGAAAGAATAATGAAAGTGGCAGTAAATTCATAATTGGGAATGTTAAGAAATGTTAGAAAAAGTCAACAACAATAATAAATACATAATAAATATAAATAATAAAAAAATTAAATAAAAACAAAATTAATTAAAACATTTAACAAAACTGAAGGATCAAAGAAAAGATTAGTTTGGTATTCATGGGATGATGGTAAAAGATAGAAATAAAGTGAGTCAATATTTGCCTTAGGACTCAATTTCTAGCCAGCCTCAGAGTTCATTTATCCGATATATCTATTTACCTGGTCTTCAGGTTTAAGCAGGCATGACCATCTTTCCATATGCTGTGCTGTAATACATGACTACCTTCCCCTTCCCCTCATTCCCACTTTTCAATTTTTACTCAGAAAACAATAAACCACTTAATATTGCAGTTGATATTGTAAGGTCAGTGAGGTTGTACAATAGATAGAATTCTGGATATAAAGTCAGGAAGGCCTGACTTCAAATCCTGCTTCAAACTTTTATTGGATTGTCTTGCACTTCATTTAAAACCTTTTAATCTAAATTTCTTCATTTGTAAAATGGAAATAATAATATCTACTTGCCATGATTGTTACAAAAATTTAATTAGATGTAAATTACATGAAAATTGTAATGCAAATACATGTAAAATATTATATAAATGTAGGTTCGCAGTAGTAATAGTGATGTAGTGAATAAGACCCCAGAAAAAAGATCACAAATCTTTGATTGCTAGGTAGACCATAGGGAGGGGCAACTGACAGAAGTTTTTTGATGTATTTAAGTGGATCTTTGCTATAGTGAGTAGTAAAATCCCAATGTTACTCTCTGAAACAAGCAGGGATGAATATTGACAGGATTATCTTGTCCTTAAAATGGTCCCATTTGTTGTCCTTAAGTAGGCTTTGTTGCAATTGCCCCTAGTTAAATTTTTTGTCAATTCCTTGCATTGACAAAATTATTATCCCACATTACCATATACAGTCAGAAGGACAATCCATAGATGTCAATTCCTAAGTTGATTTTTTCTCTTATAAAAAAAAAACTATCAGTATCCCAATTCTTTGCTAACTCCTTTCTGAGAACAGCCCTCTAATCAATAACATAATCTTCTTCTAATTCCTTTTTTAGGAACTTAGCCTGTTTACTAAGCATCATAATGGCAAATTTTTAAGGACTTTGCCTATTACTAAGTGCCACAGTGGGGATTTATTAGGAACATAGCATGCCTTATGGAGTCTTCGTCTTGTTATGACATCTTCTCCCTTGTTAATGGTGAGTTCTGCTAGGAAACTTAGCCTGAGTCTTTTCATTAATCTATAACTCTCTTTTAAAACTTAGCCTGCTGTCAACAGCATAATAAAATCTTTGCCTCTTGATTTGCAGATGGTCTAAACCTACAAATTCTTTTGATATACCTTGTGACACCAACCTTAAACCCTATATATTTTTGGAGTGCAACCCTATCCCATCATTTGGTAGCCTGTATGGGAGAGTATTGACATTCTAATACATTCTGGGGGTTCAGAGCTTCCACACCCCCATATCCCCTCAGAGCTGTTGGAGGAGGAGAGGGAAGAGGAAGAGGCATAGAAATAACAATAGTGTTGGCATAGTATTTTACCATTCTATGACTACTCAAAATTCCTGTGACCATCACCAGTCTCCATTATGTGTTATATTTGCCACAGTAAAAGATAGCCCCTCTAGGGTAGGGATAGTCACATTTTGTTTCTTTATTCTCATCAGCTACTATATAGTCTGGCACAGAAGTAGTTGCTCAATAAATGCTTGTTGATCAATTGATGTCAGAGAAGCTAAAGTTGCTCAGTTCTTATCTTTATATAGGAATGTACAGAAGAAAAATGAGAAAAAAGGAATTAAAGGCACAATAAGTAGGAAAGTAGAAAAAGAACTTTTAACTGCCCTTATTAAATTCAAGTCACCTGGTTTAGGTCAGCTACACTCCAGAGTAATCAAAGATACTGATCATTGAATCACTGTTAGTGATCTTCAAAAGATTATAGAAAATGGAAGAAATAGCACAGGACATGTAAAAGACAGATTCCCTAGCTTGGGAGAAAAAATAAAAACAAAACGAAAGAAAATGAAGTCTGAAAACTACAGAAAGTGACTCTGACTTTGATTATTATTAAAATTCTAGAACATTATATTAAAGGGAGGGTTACTATCTAGAAATGGAAACAGTGATTAGAAAGGGACAGTATGCTTTCATTAAAAACAGATCATGCTTTGCATATAAAGATGATATTATAAGTAAATTAGAGGAACATAGTATAGTTTACCTCTCAGACCTGTGGAGATGGAATAAATTTATGTCCAAAGAAGAACTGGAACTCTTAATTGAACACGAGATAGATAATTTTGACTATATTAAGTTAAAAAGTTTTTGTACAAACAAAACTAATGCAGGCAAGATTAGAAGGGAAGCAATAAATTGGGAAATCATCTTTACATTTAAGGGTTCTGATAAAGGCCTCATTTCTAAAATATATAGAAAATTGGCTCATATTTATAAGAATTCAAGCCATTCTTCAATCAATGAATGGTCAAAGGATAAGAACAGAAAATTTTCAGATGATGAAGTTAAAACTATTTCTAGTCATATGAAAAGGTGCTCCAAATCACTATTGGTCAGAGAAATGCAAATTAAGACAGCTCTGAGGTACCACTACACACTTGTCATATTGGCTAAAATGACAGGAAATGATAATGACGAATATTGGAGGGGATGTGGGAAAACTGGGACACTGATGCATTGCTGGTAGAACCGTGAACAGATCCAGCCATTCTGGAGAGCAATCTGGAACTATGCTCAAAAAGTTATCAAGCTGTGCATACTCTTTGACTCAGCAGTGTTTCTATTGGGCTTATATCCCAAAGAGATCTTAAAGGAAGGAAAGGGCCCCACATGTGCAAAAATGTTTGTGGCAGACCTTTTTGTAGTGGCTAGAAACTGGAAACTGAATGGATGCCCATCAATTGGAGAATGGCTGAACAAATTATGGTATATAAATGTTATGGAATATTATTGTTCTATAAGAAATAACAGCAGGACGATTTCAGAGAGGCCTGGAGAGACTTGCATGAGCTGATGCTGAGTAAAATGAGCAGAACCAGGAGATCATTATACATGGCAACAACAACACTATATGATGATCAATTCTGATGGACATGGCTCTCTTCAACAATGAAATGTTTCAAACCAGTTCCAATTGTTCAGTGAAGAAAGCCATATACACCCAGAGAGAGGGAAATGAAATATGGATCACAACATAACATTTTCACGTTCTCTATTGATGTTTGCTTGCATTGTGTTTCCTTTCTCTGATTTTTTTTCTTGTAGATAACGATTTTTCTTGCACAACAATGATAAGTGTGGAAATATGTATACATATATTTGATTTGTCAAGTATTTTAACATAATTAACATGTAGTGGATTTCCTGCCATCCAGGGGAGGGGTGGGGGCTAAGGGGGAAAATTTGTAACAGAAAGCTTTGTAAGGGTCAATGTTGAAGAATCACTCATACATATGTTTTGCAAATAAAAAGTTTTAATAAAAAAAACAGAACATGACAGAATAATCTCATTAAAACAACACTATCAACACTACCTTATTAGAATAGAAGATGAGAAAGCTGCTGATACATAACTTGGTTCATAGGATCATAAATTTACAGCTGAAAAAGAACTTGGAGGCTCTCTCGGCTAGCCTTTCATTTTACAAATAAGAAAACTGAGGTTTTGTGAAGTTAAGTATTTTGCCCAAGATCATACAGAGAGTAAATGTAAGAGCTGAGATTCAATCTTAGATCCACTGATTATAAATCCAACATTTTCCATTCATCATGAGGCTCTCAATCTATTTCTGTGAACAAGCTCAAGATGTGGGCTACACAAATGCACAGCTAGGTGGATTGAAAACTCTGAATAACTAGAATAAAATCATCCATAGTTTGCCAGCAGCATGGATGGAGGGCACTAGTGGTCTCTCTCAGAAGTCTATGGTTGACATTGCTGTTTTAACTTTTTGAAAGTGACATGGCGTAGCAGGTGGCATATTTACCAAACTGTCAAAGAATCATTTTGTAAAAATAGCTTACCTTTTTAGGAGTATATTTTACAGTTTTTACATTAAGTCAAGAATAAGAAAATAAGAATTTATTATTAACAGTCCAGGTGAATCAATTTAGTTAAACATCAAAATCAGATTTTTGACTTTTTTTGCATCATGGTAAAACTAATTGATGATCAGTGCAGCATAGAGTGGTGAAGTTGGAGTCAACAAAACCTGGCTTAGAATTCTGCCTCACAATTGTATTAGCTATATGCCCGAGAATTAGTTCCCTAATCTCCTTGACTCTTTGTTCTCTCAACTATAAAAATGAGAATAATTTCACAGGGTTTTTTTGAGCCTCAAATATGATATACTTGGAAGACCTTGAATTATTCTTCAAATGTCAGCTATTATGGTTCAAAAAACAGTAGCTACTCTGCAAATGTACTCAAACTGTGAGGAAAGGACATCATTCAGACAGGTCCTCTCAGCATGTAGTTGGTCATCAAAAACCTAGGGCTCCATATTTTCACTGATAATTCTTGCATTGATACTGATTTTGGTCATTATCTCTTGCTCAGTTACCAGAATGGTTTCTCCAAATCATATTATTAGAATTGGTTGTGCAATTCACCTCATTTTGACCTGAACAATGTTTTTGTGTTTATTCTTTATTTCCCTTCCCATTTTTTTACCCCCACTTAGTTTTGGTTGCCCTGATGAGTTTACATGGCCACAAACAGATTAGAAGAATGGCATCTCTTAAAGGTGTCTACTCTCTCACAGTACATACCTACAGAATTTCCTATAGTTCAAATGCCAAGAAAGAACTCATAGTAAGCCACACTGACTTTTGTGTAATGAAGCTCAGAAGGTGACAACTCTTTGGTTTTGGAATAGGCTGATTTTTCATTAAAATTTTCAACTTGATGAAGCATTTAAATTGAACCTTTATGATGCCTCAATGTGCTCTGACCCTCCCAGAATGCTTTGGTTGATCAGAAAAATCATGAGTACCAATGAAACTCTTACTGCCTTTTATACATGCTCCCCAATCACCACCCTCTAGGCATGATCAAGGCAGCTGACCTCAGGATGCCAGCTAGTTTCCCTTGCCTTTGCATTCTTGCTTCCTATGCTGACAGTGCATAAGCTGTTTTGGGGGGCATGCGGCACTCCCCACTGTTTCCATATGGTTCTGTTTACCAGAAATCTTGACATCGAGTTAACTAGCCAATAACAGTCTAGAAATATGAAAGCTTGCATCAAGGGAACAGGAAATCAATTCCTTCTGTTCAATACCAGTAGAATTTCTTCCATGATAAGCATCTACTGGATTGCAATGTATCATTGAATATACCCCCAAGGATTTAGGTCCTTCCAGAGACAATCTGCCTTATGTGACTCTTAGGATCACTGGGCTACAGATTTACACAAGAATGTGGCTATAGGAAAGATATCTGGTCCCTTTCATTTACAGAAAATGAGGTCCAGATAGAGTAATTGCTTGTCCAAAGTCACACAGTTAGTCTGAGGCAGAATTTGAACTGATGTATTCCTGATTTCAAATCTAGCTTCCCCCCCCCCGAGGCAATTGGGGTTAAGTGATTTGCCCAGGGTCACACAGTTATGAAGTATTAAGTGTGTGAGACCAGATTTGAACTCAGGTCCTCCTGACTTCAGGACTATTGCTCTATCCACTGTGCCACCTAGCTGGCCCTCACATCTAGCTCTTTATCCATTTTGTTACATTGCTTTTAAGAGATCAACCTTAGGTACCAGCTAAGAAAAGCAGAATCCCCAAAACCAAAACAACAACAAAAAACCCTGGTTTCTCCCAGGTTATGAATTACTCCTCAGATTAAAAGTTACTTAGAAAATGAGACATGAATATTTTATAGCAAGTTTAGAACAATGACCTGCAGGTGGCAAATGCCTAGTAATTGCCCATTGAGTGAACGGCACCAGTGTTTCAATGGATAAATACTAGCCTTGGAATTAGCAAGCCTGGGTCTTTTGTTCTACTTTGTCACTTGTTAGTTGTGTGACCACATACCAATCAGTCACTCAAATTCTTTTAGTCTCAACTCCCTTATTTTAAGAAAGAGAGAGACAGAGAGACAAAGAGACAGAGAAAGAAAAATAGAGACAGAGAGAGAGAGAAACGGAGAGACAGAAAAAGACAAAGAAAAAGAGAAAGAGAAAGAGAGAGAAGGAGGGAGGGAGAGAATAAGAATAATATTCATACATAGAAATCTGAATTATTATGAGCAAAGTACTTTGTAAATATTAACTTACTATTGAAATGTGAGGCCTTATTATTATCATAATTTGATGTTACATACTTAATTTTATTATAACTTTATGTATCATATATTTGCTTATATGTATATATTAAGATAACCTATTACACATTATACAAATAGAGAAATTTTGATTATAAAGGAGATAGGTAATTTGATACTCAAATATCAGGACCCCTCCTTTAATACTCAAAGGTAAGAATGAGACAAAGCTGGCAAAATCTGCTATCCCATGACTCCACTTGAAAAGAACACATAATGTTAAGAGGACCATGCTTTTGAGTAGACAGATGATACAATCTGATTCAACAAGATTTAGTATCACTAACCATGGACAAGGTCCTAGGGATTCAAAGACAAAAGGAAATATTTCTAGCCTTATTTCTAATAATGTTCAAAAGGCATCCTGCATTACTAAGTCCTGTTTTCTTGGCTGCTGGCTACCAGCATATTCCTCTAAGCCATCTTGTTGGGATAGATAAGCAATTCCATTTGTTGCATTTTGACCTGAAGATTGTCATTCTATCTGTTCTTAATGTCCTAACCCACTCCTTCATCAGCCCAGTTTTGGTGGCTGAGATGCTAATATCCCTTTCTCCCCAAGCCAGCTGCCTCCACAAATCCCAGCTAGAAGAGATCTTTCATTTTAAGTCACATAGAGACCATTGAATAAAATGGAGCTTAGTGCCTCTCTCTTAGAATGATCTTATCAGCTCTCAAGAGTTAACTGATCATTTCTATGAAGTGAACTACCTTATCTACTTATCCAGCTCTAATCTCTCTCCTGAACTCTAGTTCCCCTACAGTCAACTTCCTATGGACATTTCCTATTGGAATTCAAACAACATATCCAAAGAAGAATTTTCCTCAAAACCTTCCCCTCTTCTTAATTTCCCTATTTCTTAGTGCAAAAATCCTTCCTATCACTCCGGTTCAAAATACCTTCAATTATTGATCTTTTCAGTCACGATATAGAAGTAATCACTAAGTTTTGTTGATTCTATTTTTATAGCAGGTTATTTCATTCCCTTCCTTCTGCTCTCTCCTTACAGGGTACTTGTACCCTTGTCCAGACCCTCATTACCTCACATTGGGATCGTTGTAACAGCCTCCTAACTGGTCTCTCTATATCTAGTGTCTCTTTTCTCCAATATATTATCTGTAGGGAAATTCCTAAAGTAAGGTCTAACCAGGTCATTTCCCTATGGAGAAATAGTTAGCAGTTATATAGCCTTTTAAGTTTTACAAAGTATTTTACAGGTGTTGGGCAGCAAGTTGGTATAGTGCATAGAGTATCAATCAAGTAAAAAATCAAGAATACTTGAGTTCAAATGAAGCATCAGATATTTACCAGCTATGTGACCCTGGGCAGAACCATATTTGCTTCAGTTTCCTTATCTGTAAAATGAACTGAAGAAGAAAATATCAAACTACTCCAGTATCTTTGTTGGGAAAAGTCCAAATGGACTCAAAAAGAATTGGAAATGACTGAACATTACATATGTTATCTCTAATCTAGTGAAGTAGGTACTATTTTTTTCAGTTTTACAAATGAAATATCTTAGACTGAAAGGTTGTGACTAATCAAGGATGATTCATTTAGCAGGTGCCTAAAGCAAAAATTGAATTCAGGTTTTGTTGACTCTAAGTACAGATGTATCCTCTGTACCGCCTTACAGACAAATAGACAAAACTCCAGCAGTTACCTATTGCCTATAGAGAACAAATATAAACTCCCTTGTTTGGTACTCAAAGCTCTTCACAGTAGTTCCCCACTACCTTTCTAGATTTAAGCAAAATTTAACATTTAATATGAATTGAAAAAAAAGGTTTTTCAATGATCCTTATATATAATATTACTGACTACAATTCTTTGAACGCATTTCCCCAATCTTCACTTTTGCCTCAAAACCTATCTATTTACCTTCAAAGTTGAACACAAATGATATTTCCAATTTGAGATTTTTTTGGCTCACCAAGTTGCTAAAGATTCCCTCTTCTTCATCCTAAATTGTTTTTTTTT
>JAJPUD010009878.1:650-13756 GCA_023553655.1 Myrmecobius fasciatus | reverse complement strand
TCAGGGTTGTCTTGATTTGCATTTCTCTGATCAATAGTGATTTGGAGCACCTTTTCATATGACTATAAATAGTTTTAATTTCATCCTCTGAAAATTGTCTGTTCATATCCTTTGACCATTTATTGATTGGAGAATGGCTTGAATTTTTATAAATATGAGACAATTCTCTATATATTTTAGAGATGAGACCTTTATCAGAACCCTTACATCCTAAATTGTTTTATGATTATTTTGCATTTATTCTGTCTACATTTTCTGCTTGCTTGTAACTGTATATGATCCCTCCTCTTGATAATGTTTAGTTGATTGATTGACTCAAAAAAAGTCTTTATCAAATTCAAAAGAAAAAAAAAAGAGTGAATGAATGAAAAAAGAAATCTGGGAAAAGAATGTTCTGGGTATTCATTATTATTGAAAGTGCTAGCTGATGACTGCCCATGAAAATGAAAGAAAAAACAAAACCTAAGGCTAGTTAGAAAGTAGCTAAATCCTTTCCAATGAAACCATTGATAGGAAACAGAAGACATTTTATAAAGAGAACTTAAATGAAATAGGGATTTTAATACAGCCTTGGATGCTCTTGGAAATTGTCTGTACATTTTAAGAACCACTGATGCTTATTTACAGAGCTATAGAAAGCCAGGCATCTATCAAAGTATTGAAGAAAATCAAAATTGGTGCTGATTTTCAATGACAGAAAAATGTGATCCTGGTAATTATGGAATAATTATGATGCACTAAATCTAATTTTAGTAGCCAGATAAAAGAAAGCCTGGAAAACTATCTGAAGGAGAAGAAACAAAATCCATCAACTTTTCAAAGCTAATGGAAGCACAGGAAATAACAGAATTGGGCTATAGAAAGCCAATCATCCATGACAAGCTCAATTCCCTTTGTATTATTTGGATAAAATATTAAATTTGCAGATAAAAGAAGATATAAGAATTGTTTTTAAAATGTTTGACTCAAGGTCTAAGGTTGCTATTCTGGGTGTTTTATCTTATTACCTCTCTGGACATCAATATTCTTTAGGCATATATTGAAAATATATTTTTCTTCATATTGTTACTCATGCTTTTACATTGCTGCAAAACAAAACAAAATGAGTTTTGTAATCCTAAAGAGAGTAAAGCTTTATTTTGCACATCAAAGAGAATATCCTGACTGTGAGAGCTGATTGACAGGAGAGTAGGTTGCCAAGGGAACTTGCAAATTTCCTTCTTTGTAGACCCTTTAAAACAGCAGAAGTTCTTATCTGGTTGTGGTGATCACTGAATCTTAGAGTTGGAAGGGACTTGAGAGGCCATCCAATACATATCTGAAGAAAAAAGTTTCCCTTTCTCTACCCCAATACCTAGCCTCTTTTCAAAACCCTCTAGGGAGGAGAAACCTATTATCTTTTAAAGTAGTAAATTTTATTTGGGAATGCTCTAATTGCTGTGGACTTATTCTTCTTTAAAATATATTTTTATCTATTTCATCAAATATTTTTCAAATATGATTAAGGTTTTCTTAGCATCATTTAAAAAATGTTGATTCCAAATTCTCTCCCTTCTTCTTGCCCATTCTCCATTCACTGAGAAGGCAAGTGACATAACAGTTATAAATGTGATATCACGCAAAACAAAATTCAGTCTGAGGTATATTTAAAAAAAATTACACAAAATGTATGATTAGGAAAATCAAAACACTAATGCATTGTTAGTGGAGTTGTGAACTGATCCAATAATTCTCTGAAGCTATTTGGAATTATGAATACAAAACCATAAAACCCTGCATATCTTCAATTCAGCAATACCACTAAGTGTATAACCCAAAGAAATCATAAAAAAAGGAAAAGGAAATACATGTACAAAAATATTTGTAGCAATTCTCTTTATGGTAACAAAGATTTAGAAATTGAGGGAATGCTAATCAATTGGGGAATGGCTGAGCAAATTGCGGTATATGAATGTAATGGAATGCTATTGTGTGAAAGAAATGATTAGCAGGTAAATTTCAGAAAAATCTGAAAATAATTACATATTCTGATACTGAATGAAGTAATCAAACGCAGGAGAACATTGTAACACATTAACAACAACATTTTTCAATGATCAACCTTGATAGATTGCTCTTCTCAGTAATACGGTGATTTAAGACAATTCCAAAAGACTCATGATGGAAAATACTATTCACCTTTAGAGAAAGGATGATCAAGTCTGAATGCAGATCAAAGTATACTAAATTCACTTTGTTGTTGGTTTTGTTTTCTTTCTCATAGTTTTTCCCTTTTATTTTGATTCTTCTTTCACAACATGGCCATGTAAATATATTTAACATGATTGTATACATATAATCTATATCACATTGTTTGCCATTTTGGGAAGAGAGGAGGGGAAGAAGAAAGAAAAAAGAAACATGGAAATTAAAATCTTGTAAAAGTAAATGTTGAACCAAGACCTATGAGATGCAGCCAAAGCAGTTGTTACAGGAAATTTTATATCTCTAAATAGTTATATAAATAAAATAGGGAAAGAGGAGATCAATGAATTAGGCATGCAACTAAAAAAGCTAGAAAAAGAACAAGTTAAAACCCTCTAATTAAATACCAAATTAGAAATTTTGAAACCTAAAAGAGATTAATAAAATAGAAACTGAGAAAACTATTGAACTAATAAATAAAACTAAGAGTTGGTTTTATGAAAAACTAACAAAATAGATAAATCTTTGGTTAATTTGATCAGAAAAAAGGAAAGGAAAAAATCACCAGCATCAAAAATGAAAGGAGTGAACTTGCCACCAATGAAAAAGAAATTAAAACAATTATTAGGAGCTATTTTGCCCAACTTTATTGCAGTAAAGTCTGACAATCTAACTGAAATGGATGACTGCATACAAAAATATAAATTGCTTAGGTTAACAGAAGAAAATAAAATACTTACACCGTCACATTTTAGAAAAAAGAAATTGAACAAGTCATTAATGAATTCCCTAAGAAAAAAAATATCCAGGGCCAGATGGATTCACTAACATTTAAAAATTCTACTAAACATTTAAAAAACAATTAATTCTGATGCTATATAAATTATTTGCAAAAATAGGTAAAGAAGTACTGCCCCATTCCTTCTATGACACAAATATGACAGTAATACCTAAACCAGAAAGAGACAATAGAGAAAGAAAATTACAAAATTACAGTCTCTCTAATGAATATTGATGAAAAAATTTTAAATAAAATATTAGCAAAGAGATTATAGTAATTTATCAGTAGGATAATAACAAATTTATAATAGGAATGCAGGGTTGGTTCAATATCAGGACAACTATTATCATAATCAATCATATCAATCACAAAACCAACAGAAAGTATATCATAATCTTAATAGATGCAAAAAAAGGCTTTTGAGAAAGTACAGAACCCATTCCTATTCAAACCACTAGAGAGCATAGGGATAAAATGAGCTTTCCTGAAAATAATAAGCAGTGTCTATCTAAAACCAAGGGCAAGTATTATTTGTAAGGGAGAGAAGCTGGATGCATTCCCAATAAGATAAGAGGTGAAACAAGGATGTCGATTATCACCACTGTTATTCAACATTTTACTAGAAATGTTGACTTTAGTAATAAGAAAAGAAAAAGAAATTAAAAGAATTAAAATAGGCATTGAGGAAATAAAACTATTACTCTTTACAGATGAAATTAAATACTTAGAGAATCCTAGAAAATCATCCAAAAACCTACTGGAAATAATTCACAGCTTTAGCAAAGTTGCAGGATATAAAATAAACCCATATAAATCATCAGCATGTCTTATATTACTGACAAAGCCCATCAAGAAAAGATAGAAAGAGAAATTCCTTTTAAAATTACTGTAGACAAAATAAAATACTGGGGAGTCTACTTGACAATATAAACACAAGAATTGTATGAACACAATTATAAAACTCTTCTCACACAAATAAAATCAAACCTAAACAACTGGGAAAATATCAATTGTTCATGGCTAGGCTGAGCTAATATATAGTAAAAATGACAATTCTGCCTAAATTGGTCTACTTGCTCAGTGTCATGCCAAACTGCCAAAGCATCATTTTATTGAACTAGACAAAAAATAATAAAATTTATCTAGAACAAAAGGTCAAGAATATTGAGCGAATTAATGGGAAAAAATACAAAGAATGATGGCTTAGAAATACCAAACATAAACTATATTACAAGGCAGCAGTAATCAAAATCATTTGGTCCTTGCAAAGAAATAGATTGGTGGATCAGTGAAATAGATTGGATACATGACATAATAATGAAGGCCTATAGCAATGTAGTATTTGATAAATCCCCAAAGTCCAACTTCTGGAATAAGAACTCACTATTTGACAAAAATTGCTAGGAAAATGAAAATAATATGTAAGAAACTTGGCATAGACCTATATTTCACAATCCATATAAAAAAAGGGTCAAAATGGATATGTGATTAGGCATAAAGAATGATACCATAAACAATTTAGGAGAAAAACAGATAATTTACCCAGTAGGACTTTGGAGAAAGAAGGACTTTATGACCAAAGAAAGACCTAGAGAACATTATAAATGGCAAAATGGACAACTTTGCACAAACAAAACCAATGGAAACAAGATTAGAAGGGAAGTACAAAGTTGGGAAAAAATCTTTACAGACAATATTTCTGATAAAGGTCTCATTTCTAAAATATATGAAGAACTGTGTTATTTATAAGATTGCAAGTCATTCCCCAATTGATAAATGGTCAAAGGATAAAAACAGACAATTTTCAGATGATAAAATTAAAGCCATTTATAGTTGTATGAAAAAATGCTCTAAATAACTATTGATTAAAGAAATGCAAATTAAAACAACTCTGAGTATTACCTCACACCTCTCATATTGGCTAAGATGATAGGAAAAGAAAATGATAAATGTTATAGGTGATGTGGGAAAACTGGGACACTAACGCATTGTTGGTGAAGTTGTGAAATGATCCAACTATTCTGGAGAGTAATCTGAGACTATGCCCGAAGGGCTATAAAACTGTGCATTCTCTTTGATCCAGCAGTGACACTACTCGGTTTATGTTCCAAGGTAGTCATAAAGGAGGGAAAAGAACTGACATGTGAAAAATGTTTATAGCAGATGCCCATCAATTAGGGAATGGTTGAACAAATTGTTGTACAAGAATGTAATGGAACATTACTGTTATATAAAAAAATTATGAACAAACTGATTATAGAAAGGTCTGGAAAGATTTACATAAAGTGATGCTCAGTAAAACAAGCAGAACCAGAAATTCATTGTACACAATAACAGCAAGAATTTATGATGATCAACTATGAAAGACTTGATTCTTCTTAGTGGTTTAGTGATCCAAAGCAATTCCAATAGACTTTGGACAGAAATTGCCATCTGCATATAGCATAAGAACTGAGGAGACTGGATGTAAATCATCACATACTATGTTCACTTCTTTTTTGTTTTTTTTTTAAATATCTCTCATGATTTTTCCCTTTTGCTCTGATTTTTCTCTCTCAACATGATTCATAAAGCAATGTGTATTAAAAATAAATAAACTTACTACAATAAGAAAGTAAATGTTGAAATATATCTTTTACATGTAATTGGAAAAAATAAAATATTAAGTGAGAAAAAGTAAGAAAAATAAAGAAAGTGGAATCAGTTCTTTCTCTGGAGGTGCATACATTTGTCATCATGGGTTCTTTGTTTTGGATCACCGTTGATCAACACAACTAAGTCTTTCACAGTTGATTGTCATTATAATATTGTTATTGTGTCTAATGTTCTTTTGGTTTTGCTCACTTCATCTTACATTCTTTCACATGTCTTCCCAGGTCTTTTCTCAAAACATCTTGCTCATTGTTTCTTATAGCACAATCATATTGCATCATCATCATATATCTTACCTTGTTCAGTTATTCCCCTGATTGATGGGTATTCCCTCAATTTCTAATTTATTGTCACCACAAAAAGAGTTGCTATAAAATGTTTGTACATATTGGTGCTTTTACATTTTCTTTGATTTTTTTGGGATATAGAAATAGTAGAGGTATTGCTAAAAGGGGGTAGTCTCAGTTTAATAATCCTTTGAACCTATTTTCAAATTTTTGTACAAAATGATTGAGGCATTTTATAACTATATCAACAATGCATCAATGTCCTAATTTTTCCCCATATCTCTATCATTTGTTCTTTTTTTGTGGTCATTTTAGTTAATCTGATAGGTGTGAGGTAGTACTCCAGAACTGTTTTAATTTGCATTTCTATGATCAATGATTTAGAGAATTTTTAAAATTTGATTAATGACAGTTTTGATTAATTTTTTCGATAAATGCATATTTGTATGCTTTGTTCCTTTTTCAATTGTGAAATTGTTATTCTTATGAATTTGGCTAAGTACTCTATAAATTTGAAAAATGAAGACTTTATCAGACAAATCTGCAATAAATCCCCCTCTTTCCTCTTTCCTACTTTCTTTCTAATTTTGGCTTGTTGGTTTTCTTTGTACAAACCCTTTTTTCATTTACATATTAAAACTGCCCATTTTACTTCCAGTCATCTTTTCTATCTCTAGTTTGGTTACAAAGTCATCTCTTATTGATAGATACAACAGGGACATTTTTATATGTATATCATCTTTTTTATTATTTTTTTTATTTGCAAAACATATGTATGGGTAATTCTTCAACATTAACCCTTATAAAGCTTTCTGTTACAAATTTTTTCCTCCCTACTCCCCAGCCCTCCCTTAGATGGCAGGTGTATATCACCTTTTAAGTATTTAAATATCACCCTTTATGTCCACATTATTTATCTATTTTGATCTGTTTTGGGTATTTTTTGGAATATGATGTAAGATGTTATAGAATTTCTGTGCCTAATCTTGCCCCTAAAATTTGGATTGTTGTGTTTATCAAACACTAGATTACTATAGCTATTTACTATTGTATGCTGTGTATTTAATCTATTCAGTGATTTACTACTTTCTTTTTAAAGTTATTTCCCCTTTTTAGAATTCAATAGCATTTTATTTTTCCAATTGCATGTAAAGATGGTTTATAACTTTCATTTTTGTAAGATTTTGAATTGCAAATTTTTTTTCTCTCTCCCTTACTTCTCCCCTCCCCAAGATGGCAAGCAATGTAATATAGGTTATATATGTACAGTCATTTAAAACATATTTTTATATTAGATAATTTGTGAAAGAAAAATCAGAAGAAAAGGGAATGAAGAAAAAGCAAATAAAAAGATAAAATAGTATGCTTCTATATGCTTTTAGTTTCTGCGGTTCTCTCTCTGGATGCTGATGGCAGTTTTATTCCATCTATTGGAATTGTCCTAGAATAATATATTGCTGACAAGAGCCAATCGTAGTTGAACATTACATAATATTGCTGTTACTGTTACAATATTCTCTAGTTCTTCTCACTTCACTAAGCATCAGTTCATATAAGGCTTTTCAGTCTTTTCTGAAATCAGCCTGCTCATCATTTCTTATAGAACAATAATATTCCATTACATTCATATGCCATAATTTATTCAGCCATTCCTTAAGTGATGGGCATTCACTCAATTTCCAATTCCTTGCCACAGCAAAAAAAAAAGCTGCTACAAAAATTTTTGCACATGTGATTCTTTCCCCCTATTTTATGATCTCTTTGGGGTACAGAGCCAGTAGTGAGATTGCTGGATCAAAGGGTATGCACAGTTTTATAGCCCTTTGAAAATAGTTCCAAATTGCTCTCCAGAGTAGCTGGATCAATTCACAACTGCATTAATAATGAATTAATGTCCCAGTTTTCCCCATTCCCTCCATCATTTATTCTTATCTTTTCCTGTCATCTTAGTTAATCTGAGAGATATGAGGTGATGCCTCAGAGTTATTTTAATTTGTCTTTCTCTTATCAGTATTGATTTAGAGCATTTTTTCATATGACAATAGATGACTTTAATTTCTTCATCTGAAAATTGTCTTTTCATATTCATTGACCATATATCAATTGGGGAATGTCTTTATTAATAAATTTAATTCCATTCTGTATATATTTGAGAAATGAGACCTTTATCAGAAACTGGCATTAAAAGTTGTTTCCCAGCTTTCCTTCTAATCTCGGTTTTGTTTGTGCAAAACTTTTTTAATTTGATGTAATCAAAACTATCCATTTTGCATTTTATAATTATCTCTATTTCTTCTTTAGTCACAAATTTCTTCCTTCTGCAAAGATCTGATAGGTAAACTATCCCTTGCTCTCCTAATTTGCTTATAGTATCATCATTTATGTCTAAAGTATATACTCATTTTGATCTTATCTTGGTATATGGAGTAAAGTATTGATCAATGCCTCGTTTCTGCCATATAATTTTCCACTTTTCTCAGCAAATTTTATCAAGTAGTGAATTCTTATTCTAGAAGCTAGGGTCTTTGGATTTATCAAACACTAGATTAATATAATCATTGATTATTGTGTCTTGTGAACCTATTCTACTGATCCATCACTATTTTTCAGCCAGTACCAAATAATTTTAATGACTGCTGATTTATAATATAGTTTTAACTTTGATATTGCTAGGTCACCTTTTTTGAATTTAATATTGTTATTGTTATACTCTATAATTTTGTGGTAATTTAATTAGTATGACAATAAATAAGTGAATATTATTTTATTTTTTCTAAAAACATACTAAGATACTTTTAAACATTTATTTTAACATTTCAAGGTCCTAATTTCTTTTCTTTCCTCTTCCTCCTCCTCAAGACAGCAAGCAATGTGATGTTACACGTGTGTACTCATGTAAAATTTATTTCTACACGAGTCATGTTTTATGATTTGTTCTGAAAAACAGAACAAAACATAAAAACTAAGAAAAAACACAAAAAAATTAAAACAAGGTGAAAATAGAATTCTTTCATCTTCATTCATACTTTATAGTTCTTTCTCTAAATATGGATAGCATTTTCCTTAATGAGTCTTTTGAAATTGTTTTAGATCATTGTATTTTTCAGAATTGCTATCATAATTGATTATTGCCCAATTTTTACCAAGTTGTTAATTAGTTTTTTCATAATTTTCTTGATTTCAATTGTTTTTCCATATTCTCTTCTACCACTTTTATTTGCGTTTGAAAATCATGTTTTACCTCTTCCAAGAATTCTTTCGGGACTCCTCATATCAAATTCACATTTTGTTTTTTTTTTCCTTTGAGACTCCATAGATACTTTGACATTGTTGTCTTAAGAGCTTGTGTCTTGATTTTCCCTATTACCATAGAGTTTTTATGGTTAGATTGTTTACTATTGTTTGATCATTTTTCTTAGCTTATTTATGGCTTTGAATTTTATGTTACATTTGGATTTTGTTCTTAGGATGAGGGTAGAAGTATATCCTGTCCCAGGCTTCAGGATTTTTTTTTCACTGCTGTTTTCAGAACTAGTCCTGAGATTTTGAAAAACTTTAGTGCTTTGAAAGTAGTATGATGTAGAGAATGGTCTTGTTAATACTTCCCTTTTCTATGCTCTGTTTCTTATCTATTAAGAGTCCCTGACCCCTTAGGATTTAAATTGATATTGCTCCTCAGGCTCCCTGCTCCCCTGAGACTGGAAGTGCTTTTCTCTGTCATTGAACTTTGACTGAAAATTGGGAATAAGCAATGAAGTTGCTAAACCGCGTTTTAGTACTATGTCCAGTACTAGAACATGGGGTCTTTTATAATCTCTTTCTAACCTGAGACTATTACTATTTCTGAGTTAACAACTATAGAAACTGCTTTTATTATCATTGCCACCACCTAATCCTACCACTGATGTTGCATCCATATAAGCTCTAGGCCAGTCTCTATCCCTGTGTCACAGATGTTTTTTCACAGATCTCCTAAGTTGTCTTGGGACAGAAAATATTTTACTCTGACCTCATATTGGTTTTGCCACTTAGGAATTCTATTTGAAACATTATTTTAAAAGTGTCTGGAAAGCAATATTAGGAGAGCTCAGCTATAGTGCTTCCTCTGCTCTTCCATTTTAGCTCTGATCATTGAAGTCTGAGGAATTTATTCCTAATAGTGATCCTAAATCACTCATTCCTATTAATTATCTACTTTGGGGACAAATAAGACAAGTATAGTCCCTGTTGCATGTGATATTGTCAAATATTTGATCATTTATATCTGGCTCCTCTTTACAGGTAAGAATGGGTTCCAGAAAAGTAGTTTTCCATTTATATTTCTCTAATTTTTTAAGGATAACATTATACTTAAAGCAAATCAAATGCTAAGATGAGAGAGAGACAGAGAGAAAAAGAAAAAGAAACAGAGACAAAAACAGAAAGACAGAGACAGACAGGCAGGCAGAGACAGAAACAAAGACAGAAATTGCCAGAGAGTGAAAGAGAGACAAAGAAAAACAGAGACAGAGAGACAGAAAGACATAAAGAAAGATAGATTCAGAGACAAAGATACAGAAAGAGACAGAGAAAGGGAATGACAAGAGACAGAAAAAGAGAAATCTAATACTTATCTGAATGATTGAAATCTTCTTTAATGACTTTATTATGTTTCCATGGCAGACACATTATCTCTTTTCTCAAATCTGTTTTGTCTCTTTCCAAGTTGCCTATAGTATGCTACAGAGTAAACCAGCACTTATTTATCTATATTTTTTTCATTATCAAATACACATTCTCTACCACTTTTTTTCCTTATTGGATTTTCCCACATGAATGTATCTTATTCATTAACATACAGTATACTCTCTACCTCCTATTTCTATTACTTTACTTATTTCTTTTAAATATGGTACCTACCTGAAGCCTTATTCCATTCATGGATCATCTCACCAGCTTTCTAGGCCTTCCAAAAATTTTAGTTGATAATTTTTACAATGGATCTGTGATTTCATTCATGTAGGAAGTCTTCGTCAGGACACTTGCTTTACAAATGAAATCTTAAATCTTAACTTCTACTTAAAAGTCTTAAATATTTACTTAGATATCTAAGAAGCAAAATTATTTAGTCAGGATTATACAGATAGTATGTATTAGAGGTAGGACTTGAATCCAAACCTTTTCAACTCTAATGTTAAAGCTTGCTATAAACTATGCCATATTTTGTTTAAAGTATTCTATAATATTTTATCTTTATTTTTTTCTTTGTGTCACATTCTTCAGTCTTCCTATCTATTGAATTAGGTCAAATTTCTCTTCTCATTTTATAGCTCTCCCCTTTCCCTCCCCCCAAAAAACTGGAGTCATTTTATGATTGTTATTATCATCACCATCACCCCCTTTATCATCATTACTATCACTATCATCATCAACACTATTATGGAACACTTCATGGTTCTTAAAAATCTGGAGGATGGAGAAGGCTTCTTTGAAATTATTTTCTCTGTCTTTAAGAAGCATTGCTATCACTCACATTGAACCCTGAAAACAACTGATTGTCTTTGGAGGAAATACGTACATCAAATAAATCCTCTAAACCAGTAGTTCTTAAACATTTTAGTCTCAAGATCCCTATATACTCTTATATACTCTTAAAAATTATTGAGGAGCCCCTCTCAAAAACTTATTTATGTGGGTTACATTAACATTTATTCTATTGGGAAAATATTAGTATTATTGTGATGTTTTTACTTCATTCACTCTCTAAAAGTATCTTGAACATACTTTAAACCAAACTTTGGGACCCTATTGCTCTAAGGAAATTACTGCAGCATTCAACTTATTTTCCATGCAAGATCTTTTCAAATTAAAAGGAATATATGTGGTCATCTAGCCCAATTGCCTCATTTTACAGATAAAGAAACTCATTTAAGGGGATTCATGAGAATTATTGGTCATTTGAATACAACCATTAGTGAAGCTGATTTCTTCCCCCATTTTCATACAGTAATGACCTAAGGAGAGAAAAAAAATATGTTGTCAAAAAATGTCTTCTGTGCACTTACGTCTCTGTTCTTCATTTTTTCATATGCTTTGGAGATAGTGCTTCTATTATTCTCTACCCAAACTAATACTCAAGAAAATATTGGTAAACCACATCATATTAGAAGTAAAGCATATTGTTCTTGCAATAAGAAAACTTAGGTTTGAATCCAGGCTTTAGCACTTCCTAGCTATGTGTTGCTGGATAAATCACTTCTCTTTGACTCTCAGCAATCTCATCTGGACAAAGGAGCTCATAATTCTCTCACTCTGTCTCACAGTACTGTTAGGAGGCAAACAACTTGTCAGTCTTAAAGAACTATAGAAATATGAGTCCTTGCTAGTATTAATTCAGCCAACATAAGGTTAAGGTGTAAGATGCTTACAGCTACTAAAAATATTACCTGTTCCTGGGACTTTCACTCCTAGGGTTTTCAAAAGGGAATAAAGAAATACCTAAAAGGAAACATCTCATTTCAAAATGAGATGGAATTCTAGGCAGAGCAAATGCTTGGAATAAAGGGGAAGCCCAGAAACCTTCTCCAGAATATCAATAGATGATCACCTTCTCCATCTTTTCATAAGTTTTGACATTATTCTGAGGGAGACTAGAATAGCTTAAACAAAAAAAAATAAGATAGTGAGTAATGTTCTGGCAATATTTATCAGTTATTCAAAGTATATGAAATGTCAATCTCTGCCACAGATAAAAATATACATATGAAAGTTTATTAGAGGATAGATAGGTAGGTGAATATGGATACAAGATTCAAAATGTTAAAGGTGAAACTTATTGGCTGAGTCAAGTCACTTGACCTTTGCCAGAACTCATATTTGTAAAATGGGGATTTGTTGGAGGTAGGATGCATTGTTACGTGGGGACTGTTTTATAAACCTTAAAAGGGTCAAATGAAATAAAATAGGTAAATACCTTTGAACATTTTAATATGTTACATGAATGAATATAACATAGAAACCTCCAGAAACATAGGTCTTGCAGGATCATAAAGATTCAAAGCAGGATGCAGGTAGGTAGTATAATGGATAGAGCACCGGCCCTGGCATTATGAAGACATGAATTCAAAACTTGACACTTAGTAGTTGTGTGATTGGGCAAGTCACTTAACTCCAATTGCCTCATACACACACACACACACACACACACACACACACACACACAC